>JAMWEH010000444.1:0-20663 GCA_024721245.1 Mitragyna speciosa | reverse complement strand
TAAGAATTTTTCATCTTCTTTATCTTTTAAGTTGTGAAACGGCATATTCTAGTAATAGAACCACATTCTTGAATAATAATGGACGCGAATTTGTGCAAAACAAGGATCCCAAATTCCAATAATAATTTGCATCCCAACCAAAACTGTCTGTTCATTAATTAAAAGGCAAAACAATTTGGTGCTAGAAGCTACCACTAGTGTAACTCTTGGCTCATTATCCTTGCCACCAAACTGTCAAATTCTGAACATATCAATGTCAAGAGTATTTGATTCCCCAAGAGCCCCTAACTTCCTAAGATTCTTCCTTAAAGGACTACAGAGCTTATTTCATTCGTTTATGTTTTTCATTTTTGTCCCCTGTTGGTAGCTACGCGGTGTACTTCATCCATAAAGGAATAGGGTCAGATTACACGCCTTAACATGATTCATTACAAAGCTTTGGGCAGCAAATTTGTCCATCCGGCGTCAACTCCTCTGTGTCCGAAGTAGATAAGTACGGTATCCGTCTGAAGATGCTTGAATTGCTCTTGCAGTTACATTCTAAAGACAAATTCTCACCAATTCACATCATGCATTAATTTATTATGTTTAATTACTTTTTCCTAAGAAATCAGCAGTCATAGATAAATTTCAATGCTCTTTCTCTATTATTGTCAGGTGTCAATACGTGAAGCTTCTGACTACAGATATTTAATTACGTCGATATATTAGAAGTTGAAGAACATGATAAATATTAAAAAGATCGAATCATTGGAGACAATGAAATGGTGATTTTTATTTGGTCGCTTTTTGGCCATCGTGCACAAGAAATGACCCAAATATCTCAATTAAATATATATTAGTTAGAGAAGAAAAAGGACCTCTAAAGAGTTTTCAAACATTTATGATTGATTGTGAAAATCCATTAAATTAGTTGTAGATGTAACCAGCTTTTTTTTTTTTTTTATAACAGATGCAACCCACTAATTGGTAAATAAACACAGTACAATCTCAATAAACTGCTCATGACATTACAAGTTTTAATTAATTACTCTTTTTGTACATGCCCGTACTAATATGTCTCTTTAGTGGTATTCCATGTTTCTAAAAGCAAAAGTGGTACCATCACATCTAAGAGATCCCATATGCTAGACCAATAGATCGTTCAATTCCAGGACAATAGAAATAATTGTTACACTAGCTACAAGATAATATGGATTAACTTTCATTTTCCTACCTTCAACTATAATTTGATGCTCACATCCCTTGGCCTTTTTATTACTTCAATCCTTTCTTTCCCTTGAATGTTTTTAATATTACACGAGTGAGTTCTTTTCATCTATTAAATATACAACACAGTGTCAAATAAGCAATAAAATGTCCTTATGTCACGCAAAATGATTATTTTAACGTCTATCAGGCTGACGCAAAGCATGGCTGCATATGACGAAGTGCAATTTTACTATTTTACTTTTGAAATGGCAGGAAACGTGTGTGTGCTTCGTTTGACAAGTTTACTCTCACAAGAATAAATTTTCTGTAATTTAAGGGATGAAATGAACCAATACCTCCGACATGCACAAATATTTGCTTGTACAAATTTGATTGGAAGTAAAATAGTCTTTATTTATGATCCAAATCGTATTAGTACTTCCTGCAAAAGTTGGTTGCTTGAGATTGAGATTATAACAAGGATATATTTGGCACTACGAATTTGGAAGACAAGTAATTATAGAGGGGTATAGAGAGGGTCGGGGAGGGGCCCTCACCCCCATGATCAAGAAAATTATACTTTTTTCCCTTAAAATTTTGAAATTTTTTTTTTTAAATTTAAAAGTTCTCTACAAATTTTTATTAGAATTTTGTATTAAACTCTTTGAATATATTTTCACCTTTGAAAGTAAATGTCCATGCAAGTAATATAAGTTTTGGAATGAAGAATGAGTGGAGTAAATCCAAAGATCAAGGGGGTAAAAACGAATTAGAGAAAACTCAAGAAAGAAAGTAAATCCAACTCTTTAAGAATAATATTGAATGGTCCTTTTTGAGTGTTTTCTTATAGCATCTTTTTTCCCTTCAGTTTGGTGTGTGTTCTCTTGCTTTTGTGCCAGCTTTTAGGACTGAAATTCCCGCTTTCCTTTTCATCAGAAAATGACTACGAGTAACAGGACATGAAGGAAAGGCCTTGCTTACATTTCAGACTTACATATCTACGAATACCTGCTCAGGGAATATGACTGGATGAGGCTGATAGAAGTTTTAAAAAAATAAGATAAAATAAAATAAAACCCAATGGTGACGTCTGCCAATCCTCAAAACCAAACTATATACTGGTTGCGTCATCTTCTTTATCATCACTGCCATTGATGTAAGAAGTAAAACTGTTCAACATAGAATATCTTGAAAACGTGCTGCTTAGTTACAACTTGTTACTAACTGCTACGACTTTTGATCTCCATGGCATACAACAGTCTCTGCAGAAGAATAATTTGGGACCCACTTTTTTGTCTCAGCAAAATTTTTATTTTTCCTATCCCAACTAGTTAGCTAGTGCTATATTTTTAATTAGTTAATTATGCTTTTTTTTTATTTTCTTTTCCCTTTACCCATATGGATCCTCATATGATTTCTTGTATCAGCTTTGAAGAAGGGAAGGGAAGGGAAGGGAAGAGTGTTATACCCAAGTAAATTAATGTTTTGGCACCTTAAAAAAGGGGGGAAAAAACTGGGGAACTTGGATAAACCCCTTTTGGTTACCCCTTTTTTTTTTTTTTTGGCCCCATTTTTTGGCAAAACAAGGCTGTCTTGAGCCTCAAATTTTATTGCTTCAAACAGTCCTCAGATGAACAGTGAGAAAATGATATTGCGTGAGATAGTACGTACTTTTCCCTGTCTTATCTTATATGGGCTAAATTTATTCACCCATTTTAGAAATATTTTTACTGTCAAACTAGACAAGACGTGTCTACGATATCTAGTTGTGGTGTTACTTGTCCTTACTGCGACGCAAATTACCCCTTGTAAAACATCGACAAGTTTGACTCAAGAACATAGCCATGTCAATCAATAACAACTTCGTTATTTTTTAGAATTATTCAGAATTATTTTATTCAGAATAATTATTTGAGAGATATTTGTTAACTTTTTGAAAATGTAGAAAAATATTTGAATTTTGAATTTTTTTTGAAAAACCTATTTGCATGGTTAATAATTATTTTGAAAAAGTATTTGCATTGTTAAAAAAATTTCTTCATAACTTCTTTCATTTTTTTTATACAATTATTCACAAAATATAGTATTTTTTAAAATTCTACTCAGAAAAATAGAAAAAATCGACACGAACATTTTTCATTTCATATAAGGTAACAATGGAATAATAAGCACTAATACCAAACGCTCATTACAACACGGGTGTCCTATAGAATAGCAGTTGAGATAAAATATTGGATGCTCGTTATAATACGAGTGTCCTATATGAGCATCTGATAGTAGTTAAAAAGTAAAAAGTATTTGACTTTTGAAAAAAAATTTGAAATTTAAGATTAAAACACTTGGTGAGAAATTTAAACAAAAAATTTGACCAATAAAAAAGGTCAAATTTTTTTTGACTTTAGACTAAAAAGTTTTTCACCAATCCAAACACAAAGGCAAAACATTTTTTAAAAAAAAATTGAAAAAATAATATCCAAATGGAGCCAATGAGATTCCGACATTTCCAGGCTGAAGATGACAATTTTAACCTTTTTGTACTGCTCGTGCCACTTAGATATGACTGCAGTAAATTATTCAAATTCAGTTAAATGAAACGATAAAAGAGGAAAGTACGGAACTGAATAACCGACTAGGGGTTCTTGGAATACGACTGCTATAAAAGAGCATTAAATGCACACAGGAATTCTATTTCACATAACAATGGCGACAAATCATGTCTAGAGGTGGCAAATGGGCGGCATAGGCAGGATTTGGGCGGGACTTAATTGAGACTTGTAAAATATGGGTCATACTTCAAACAGTCTCATATTTGTCATGGGATCAATATGGGCGGGACTAAAATGGGCTAGTCCCATTTGATACCGCCCAAATACCCAATAAATCCCATTTTATTATTTTTCAAAATTATCTTTCCCTTATTAATCAATTGTTATTATTTTAGATTACTTAGTTTTTTTTAGTTTAACCTGAATATTTTTTTATATCATTTATTTTTTTAATTTATTAACCTCAATAAATTTCTAACTTCTTTTGTTTTTATATTATTATTTTTAGATCTCATTTATTAATACTCTTTAATCTTTCAATTTTAAACTGTAGTTTTCCGATTATTAGATTGAAGATATGTAGAGATTTAATTTATCTACCCTTAAAAAAATTAATTTAGATATTATCTTATTAAAACTCCTGATACTAAAATCCATTACTAAAGTAATGAAGCTAACTAAAAATTAAAATAAATCAACATCTCATTCGTTCATGGACATTGCAAACTTTGATGAAATCCAAAATATAAAGACTAATTTCTCTAAGAACAAGGTTGAACTGAAATTAATGTACTCAACATATAAAATTTACATGAATTTTTTTAGTACAAAAATCAATTTAACCACACAAAATTGATGTTAAGAGGTAAAATTTAACATAATATTCATAGGAGAAATAGATGAATCGAAGAGGGCAAAATGAATAAGCTAAGAATGCAAAAATAAATTTACAACTTGTCTATTCTTGAAAAAAGGGGTATTCTACTGTTATTGAAAAAAAATGTTAAAAAATAATAAAACAAATAAAGGATGATAGATATTTTGTTAATGCAACGTAAAATGAAAGATTCTTTCAAGAGAGAGTATCGAAGAAGTAGATATGATCAAATACAAATCATTTCAAGATTTGTTTATATTTGGGTATGGGAATCCTAATCATTTCCCAACCATGCCCATATTTAATAGGGTTTTAATGGGTAGAATCCCAAATAAGTCCAATCTCATATTATTGATACCCATCCCGCCCAAATTAAATATGGGCATGGTATCCCAGTGGGTCTTGGGATTGATTGCCAGCATTAATCATGTCTTTAAAACGGTGGTAAAAAAATTCCTCAAAAAAATAAATATTAATCCTCTATATGAGTTGTATCGTGCAGTATTTTACTGACTATGTCACAAATTTTAATTTTCAATTTTCTTCCAGCCCAAAAGAAAAAGGTTGCAAATTGAAGTAAATTTGACCAAAAATTAAGTTGCAAGGCGACATTCACTAAGAAAGAGAACAAAAAAAAAAAAAAAAGAAGAATATTATGATCGAAAGCTATGCCACGTTAATTAACTAAACACTGTCAAAAAAAAACAAAAAACCAAAAAAGAAAAACTCCTTCCCACCAGAAAAACGCTTAAGTCAAAAGTTGAATTGGGACGGCTTTGAGACGGAGTTGGATGTATTAATATTTGAGAGACTGATCCATTATTTGTTCCACACGTAGGAATGGTGATAAGATTTTGCTTTCATGTATGGGTCCATGTCTTTATTGGCCACAAGAATGGTTGGTTCTTTCCCTCAATTGAGCGATCTTTTCTTTGTTACAATCCCTTCCTAAGACGCAATATAGACGCTCTGATATTTTATGTGTATCTGCATCAAATTTGAAGAGAAATAATGAACTTTAAAATTTAATAGAGAGCTGCCCTGAAACGCTATATTGTACTTAAACGCTTGGTTAATGCATGATTACTCGAGGTTTTGAAGCATATAACGTGATAAAAACGAATAATTTATTGTTGGGGGAACATACTTGTAGACCCATGGTGGTTGAATTCTTTCACCAAGACTCGTCCCAAAAGTCTCAAACCCCACCAAAAGGTACTAATGAAACTAAGTTACTTGAGACTTATCTCTCTTTTTTTGTGGACTCCCACCGTTTCCATCTTCCAAAATTTTCCATCAGCGAATCTTGTTCTCTACTCGCGCATGCACAGATAACAGTCTAATCTAAGAAAACAAGTCGGGTATCCTTTGCCTTATCTCTAAAAATTGGAATTTCCGTGAGGAACTAAAATGTAGAGTTTTGTAATTATATGCATGCTAATTTGGAAGTAATCATCATCTTCTTGTTTTATCTTTAGATGTGAACCAATTAATTCTTTCAAGTTCTCAAAGGAAATAATTTAGTCTTTTATGATCCAATTTCGACCAATTTGGCCCCTCAAGTTTTACTAAAAGCTGATTTAGTACTTGTTATTTATTTCAACTAATTTAGTTGATGGCACTTCGTGAGTTAATTACTTGTCAATGCCATAAATTGGTCATATTTACCAATAAAAGTAGCTAAATTGGGATTTGCCAAAATGTAGATCAAATAGATCCCACTCAAAATGATAGGTGGAATATTTTCCTCATAATTTATTTTAAAAAAATTTCATGTCATACAAATTTTTTTTTTTTTTGGGACACAAAACGTGTATCCCTAAACATCAAAAGAATCACAATGTTGTTAATACTCAATGGACACCATTGCTATCCAATTAAGTGGAACACTTTCTTTATGTGGGAAAGAAGCAGCTATAAAGTTGGGACAAAATCATGAACCATTCTTTTTTGTCATTGAAAACGAAGAATGAGGCAATGGCGAAGCATGAATTGACGTTATAACTCAGTTAGTGGTGGAGAGTCTCGCTTAAAGGTCCCCAGCTTATATTATTAGTTGATATCATAATTACAGCATTAATAGACATGGGAAAGAGGCCATTGTTGTAGCTTATTGATGGTGGGATATTACCATTTGTCACGACATTAATTTTACGACACTTTAGCCATGTCCTATGATGACTGAATGACACTAAATTTCCAAATTGATTTCTATTGTTTATTCGTTCAATTCCTCCTGCTCCAGAATACTTTTAAACCGTGTGCTTAATTACGAGCATAGACAGATGTATACACTTAAACAATTGTATAAATACTCATGCATTTATATATCTGTATCACTTTCTTTGTTTCTTACTAAAAAAATTATATATATATATATATAGAGAGAGAGAGAGAGAGAGAGAGAGAGAGAGAGAGAGAGAGAGAGAGAGAGAGAGAGAGAGAGAGAGAGAGAGAGAGGATTGCACAAGTAGTAGCCATGCTTTAAAACTCGTACCTCGTGGCACATTGAAGTAGATTCCTTTTCAGTGCAAAATTTTTACTGTTTTATGTTGTAATTACCACTTTGAGCACATCAAATAATAATTGGTTACTAGTTTTCTCCATCCCCATCTTATGTATGCTAAAAAGTACCCAAAAGAAGAGAGAGATTGGTTTGGGGAGGGGGGGGGGGGTGGATTTGGGTTTGGGGTTTGACTATGCATCGTTTAACATATGGAAATTATATGAAATTATGAATCATTGATATTTGCAAAAAATGGGGCATGGTTAGGCTCGGTCTGAATGATGGAGCAGGCTTTAGCCTCCAAGTTGGGGGAGATGTACTCAAGACACAGAGAGAAAAACAGGCATAACATGTGGCCGGTCTTGACCATGGGGCATTGAATATAATATACTACACGAATGTCCTGTTGCTAAGGTGCCACTGGCGTCACAACTAAGAGAAAAACATCACGTTTAGTCATGTACTCAATAGATTTTTTAATTAACTTTTAAATTATAAATTAATAATAATATATATTAATAGTTCTATCAATTAAATTTCAAATTAAATTTAAATTTTTTGTATAACTAAATAATCTCAAATTAGTTGTACAAAAAATTTAAAATTTAATTTGAGATTTAATTGATAATATTATTAATACAAATTATTATTAATCTATAATTTAAAAGCTGGCTAAAAAATCTATTGAGAACAGAGTTGCCATGGTCTTTGCCTAATCTTTTGTAGCTCTGTCGATACCATAGTTAGTTCCATAAAAGCAACAATTTTCGCGATGACTTGCTTAGTTTACACCACCAAAATATTTGAAGCCAAGGATAATCTGAAGATCAAATTGAGTTCCATTTTTTTTTTTAACATGACATTATGTTTTGGGAGCTGAACCTGAAATAAACAAGAAAGTTAAAGGAACCAATATAGCCAATGACGCCAAAACTCATGTGGTTTTAAAAAAAAAAAAAAATCTCATTCGTGATTGCAAAAAAAATATAAGTCAATCCCAACGATGGTTTAGCATCTATAAGCCAAATCAGAAGACAGTTTAATAAAATCTGGAAAAGAATATTCGCGTGGCAAAAATGGCAATGCACAGAGCGCATAAAAACAGATCAAACAATGGCTAAAAGGAAAATTGGTTAAAAATACAGCCACATAGTATGGCGCACTAAATGGTTGGTTTAGACAAATCATGTGATTGAAAATTGTGAGGGGCCATTGCACGAAACGATTAGCGACCTTGTTTTAACCAAACTTATCGTGGTTCAGATTAAAACCGTTTGCTTGAATCTTTTTTAAATAAATTGACCGTGTACTCAAGATTATAACTCATAAGTGCCGGTTTGATATCACGACTGTTTTTTTTGGAATTTGTTTTCAAAAAAAAATTACAATTACCGCATCTGATGTACGCTAATTTATACCGCAAATTGTCATGTACAAATAATACTGCAATTGTAGAGATGAAAAAAATATTAAATGCATTACATGTATTGTCACTGATGTACTAGAACTAATAATATATTGTCATGTGATGATGATGAGTTCACACCTTACAGCATTTCGTGATATGTAATTAGTTTATTGAATCACATGCTGGTACACTTAATACTCAGTAATTTGCAATTGTAGAGGCACCGGATCTAGGTTATACACCACGGCGGACTCCGCCACAGGCGCGTCCCTTCACGTGCCATCTGATGCTTTCCTTAAAGATTTTTTCTTACATCTTTTTTCCTTTAAAATTTTCAAGTTTGGTTTGGACTTTTTGTATCCGGTAAGGAAGGGTCCCACAGGCTACTGTACACGCGTCAACTATACAGACCCCTAAGGCCACGAACATGAAGATTCGCTGGCCGAAGTGGGGCCCACTTGTCTAATCAAACTTTTTGGATTTTTTGGCCCTTTGGAGAGCCTTGTAGCGTGGTGTGCAATTCCACGAATGATTGGGTCCCACGTGGCACGAGATTTATAAGTCAAGAGAGTAGCCAATCAGAGCCAAGCCGTGTGTCTCTCAGCAACTGCTTTTTCAATATATCCTCGAGCAACGTCGTTGTCGGCAGGACACGCGTCGCTTAAACAAAGCAGCGTGGTTGGACCGCCCCGCTTTTAGTGTCGTGCTAGCTTGTTTGCCACGTCAGGCAGCTGCGTCCGTTTCTGATTTAATTCCTTCCCCCGGCAAACGGCAATTTTCTTAAAAAATTGATATTTTAAAGAAAACTTTTCTAAATAGTGAACTATTTAGGGGTAGTTCTAAAATTAGAGATGCCACAGTGTGCGGCACAGTGTAGGAATTTTTTTTTTTTTAAGTTAAGAGGTGCCGCACACTATTTTATTTATTTTGAAGGACTTTTTTAGGGGTTGATTGTAATTTTAGGAAGGGACTTATATAGCAATTTTTTAGCGAATGACTCTGCCGCACAAGCTCTGTGCGGCAGAGGTGCCATGTGGACAAAGTGCTGCATAGATCCTCGTGCGACACTGTCCAATGTTATGCAGTAAGTTTAATTTTATGTCATATAAACTTTTTGAATACTTTTAATACTATAAAAGTTGTAAATGTCATCAATTCTTTTTCTAATTTGAAGTTGTCCTTAATAATGTAGATCTTAATTAAAGTTGCAAAATTAATAGTCAAATAATTTTTTGAAACATAAGTTTTTAGTAATACTAAATAACAAAATACTAATTTGGAAGTTCTTTGTAATTGATGTAACTTATTTGTTACGTTAAAAAACATGTAATATTGATAATAAATTATTTATTACATTAAAATGTTAAGACTATGCTAAAATTATTAGGCTTAATTGTGATTATATTATTCTAAGATTAAATTTATATAATAATGTTAAAATTTTTACATGGATAATTAGTTATGTGAAAACTATAAATTATATTATGGATAATAATTTAAAGTTTAGGGTTTAAATGGTAATTTGGCTTTATTGTTGCTTGAAAAATATTATGGTAAAATTATTGTAAGTTTTTTATTGTGATTATATTATATTATACTAAGATTAAATTTATAGAGTAATGTAGGAATATTTATTTTTATATGGGATAATTAGTTATGTGAAAATTTTAAATTATTATACATAATAAATTATTTATTTTGTTAAAATGTTAAAATACCTTAATTATTATGTTAAAATTATTTTAATTGTATTATGATTAAATTAATTTTCTACAGTAATTTTAAAATGTTTATTTTCCAACTGCCGATTATTAGTTATGTTAAAAAACATGTAATTTTAAATTGAATTAAAATTTTATTGACTTTAAATGATAGTTGTGCGAGTAATAAGCAGGTAATTTTCAATGGACAACAGTTTGCTTATCCAACGGTATTGGAGAGGAAAAATTGTAGACCATGGGGGATCGTTGGCTTACGATCCTCCGAGATGCAATAAAATGATGTTAGTAAAGCAACGTGTAGATTTTAGCGGATTGATTGATCAAGTATTCAGGGCCATGCAAATGGATAAAAAATCTTTAGGATCAATCTTTTACTACGAAATCATGTTGGTGGGTCTACTTATTTCGGTGTGCCGATAATGAACGACGACGATGTGGATCTCTTGTATTACACCGTGTGAAATATTTGTCGAGGTAGAGGAGAACCAAACAAATGCCAACCTATGTAGCTCGGGTAGTAGGCGTGCAAGAATATGAACCTATGTAGCTTGGGTATAGGCTTTAGGGTTTAGGGTTAAGGTTAGGATTAAAGTTGCAGAACTTACAATTTAATTAGGGTTAAGGTTAGGGTTTAAGGTTAAAGTTTATATTAGAATTTGGGTTTGGGTTAGGAGGGTTAGAGTTTATAAATTAGGGTGAGGGAATTAAAGTAGGATTTAGGGTATACAAATTATGGTTGACAATAAGGGTTGGGGAATTAAAGTAGGATTTAGGGTATACAAATTAGGGTTGACAATTAAGCTTAGGGAATTAGGGTTTTAAATAAAAGTTTCATTTTTGTGGTTTTATTTTTGCACACTAAAAAAAATTAGTTTATCTTAAAAAAATAAAAAACTTAGTGCCGCACACCATGTGTGGGGCACTATTTAAAAAATTTTTTGGTGCCACACACCATTAAATAAAAAAATAAGTGTTGCAATTTTCTGAAATTGCATCCCAGTCCCCAACCTTAACTCTCATCGATTTAAAAAAAATCAAAATTAAACTATGTGCCCCACACCCTGTGTGCGGCACCTCTAGTTTTAGAAACACCCCCAAATAGTTCACTATTTAGGAAGTTTTCTTTAAAATATCAATTTTCTAAGAAAATTGACCCCGTCGAACCCCCCAAAAAAATTTTTTTTTTTCTTTGTGCCCACTTTTGTGTAAATTCAATTGGGTAAAGGCTCCTGTGTTAATGTAATACGTTCTTTTTCTATTTTTAAAATAAGTAAAATAAGTCTCACAAAACGAAATACTCCCTCCGTCCCATTTTGATAGGCTTGTTTTCCTTTTTCATCCATACCAAATTATAGTCCACTTTCCATTTGAAACGTGTAATTAATTTTCAACTCCTCTAAAATGTCCCTATTTAATTAGTTTGTTATAAGTGAAGGTATAGCAAACTGTGCATTCACATATCAAATACAATTAATTTGACTTATGGTGTAATTTTTTATATTGTAGTTAATGTAAATGTTTAATGATAAATGTAATGGTATTTTAGAAACATCATAGATTAATTTATTCTTTCAATAAGATTAATTAATTTTTCTTAAACTGTGTAAAAAAAACTATAAACCTATCAAAATAGGACGGAGGGAGTATTTATGTTTCTAAATATTCATAACTTTGGAGTTCACAAAGATGAAGATGTACAAGATAAATTTTTGCGACAAATAACATTCTTGAAGATCTCTCGTGCCGGTTGAGACCTCGCGTGTAAATGTAATGTGTACAGATTTTGGACTAAAATCTCAATAAGGCCGTCTGGCGTCAAATCTACAATATCATGTGAAGAGGACGAACGCAATTTAAGACAATTTAGTTTTTGTGTCACCAAAAAGCAACAAAAAGATAGAGAAGAACCCCATAGGAAAGTCAAGGATATATGTTCATTATCAGGCTCCTGAATGTCATTTAATGTGCTTCTAGATTGCAAAAGTTGGGTAGTTCATTGTTGTAACGTCCAATTACTTTTTCCAAACTATTGAATGAAGCTCTATACACATCTCAATTTTCAATCTTTAGTGAGGATACTTCAAGCAATGCACATGGCAACAATAAAACTTTGATGGTTACTTTCAAATTTTAGGTTGGTAACGCTTTGAAAAAACCGTCCAATTTATTTATTTTTATTGAAAGTGAGGAAATGAATTGAATTTTAACGTATCTTACCTTCTATGAAGACAATCATTGTCTAATGAAATGGTATTGTTCAAGGGCTGAAATCTATGACAAACAAAAGAACTTGCACAAAATCTAAATAAGAACTCGAAGCTGTTGCCAGTACGGAACTTGCCCGCTTGTTTCTAAATAGCTGGTATCTTGTACTACTTTACTAATCTTTTCGTCAATTAGTATAAGCAACATATTCAAATATCAAATGCTGTCAGCTGAAGATGATTTTGACGCCCATGTTAATCTCACGATCTACATTATCATCTGCATATTCTATCATGAACGAATAAAATTGTTGATTAATTTGTATTTAAGTGGAATTCTTGTAACGTAAGTCTTGTTTTCTTGTCTGAATAACCATGTTAAATCATATGATTAATAAGAGACCTGCGATTACAGAATTTCTTATAAAATGGAAACTCTTGGTTCTGTTAAATCGACATGAGCCTTATCCATCTCCACTCCATGCATGCTGAGGATCTTTTTCGTCACAGCTGGTCTAGGAGACCAGGACTAGTACTAGTATTGAATTGATTACTCAAAGTCCTTTTTACTCATGGCACATCTTCGGGATCTTCAAAAGCCTTGGTACTTTCCAAAGTCAAAAGTCGTCCAAGCGATGGCTGTGAATCACACTTTTGAGTTTGTTTTTTTCGTGTTATGGCCCGCCCTTATTGCTTCGACTTGGACAAGTGGTATAAATGGCCATGTACCTATGTCAAGAGAACTAACTAGTGGTGTGTCACAGGAAAAGGAAAAAAAAAAAAAAAAAAAAGGCAATAAAGAGCAACAGCAAAACGGCATCGACTAGGACAAGTTATGGGAGCATTTCACAATGCAGTTATAGTAGCGTTAGAAATATTTTAATTAATAATATTAGGGAAATTATAAAATAAACATATAAATATACATTCAATCAAAAAAAAAAAAAATTTACTACAATATCATATTATGAGAGAAATTTCCAGGACACATACAAGCACGTTGAAATGTAGTAAGATTTTCAGAGTGCCGCCATTAGTGATGCTATTCCTGATGCACGAGCTTCTCTAGAAGTGAAGATCGGTACGCCGGGTGGACCACCATATGACTAATTTAATTTTAGGTTGGGGCCACGGAAGCAAAAGCATTTAGTTGGCGTCGTCTATTGTCCCACCAATTAATGTAATCCAGCAAAGTCGTTGGCGGGATTGCTTTGATTTTCTTGTCTACTTCGCTATTTGCTACTGATGACCGTCGTAATTGACTAGTATATTGCATGACCATTATATTTACTTCTTGGTCGCGAAATTTTTTTTAATTGCATTAGCATCAAAATTTGTTTAGAACGTCCACAATGGTTGTATATATATATATATATATATAGACACACACTTTTACATGATGACAAGGAAGTAAGTTATTTTATAGGTTTTTCTATGTGCCATTTTGGAAGAAGCTTAACATGAATATGTCATGACAAAAGGTTTAGATCATTCTTATAAATATAAATCTGCCATAAATAAAAACTATACTTGTTTATGAGCTTTCGGCAACTCATGAACTAAACCTGAAGTTTGACAAGAAACTTAGAGAGCATGCTTTTTCTTTGGAAAAAGAATTGAAAATTTAGAATTTAAAAGGAATCAGGATGGTAAGGAAACTGAAGAACGAAAACCGTTAACTACTTCAACTCTATCCGACTCTGAAAGCTACTTTTCGTACCTTTTTTTTTGGTGTTTGGTTGGGGAAGGGTTGGGTGGGGGAGACTGGGGGAAGAAGGGTAGGGGTTGGGGGCTATAATCAAGGAGTAATGAAGAGAAAATCCCACCCCACTGCTACATTATAATAATACGATTATGTAGAATTGGAGAATTGTTACTCTTAAAATATTCGAAATATGTAGTAACCATCTTGTGTGCAAACCAACGTGGCACTACGCAACTCGAAATACTTACCGGGTTACGAAATCAAAGAAGTATACTAGAAAATTTTGTTAAAAAGTTGCTTGTGCAGCTGACCAGGCAAAAGGGCATTGAAATCTTAGGTCAATATGGTGGACGTGGCCTTATTACCTCCAAATAATTCTAAGAATTGGTCAGTTGGGTACGGTATCCTGTCGAAGAGATACACTCGTGATCCTTTCCTTGTGTTGACCCTTTATTTATCAAATGTTGAATAAATAAGCCTAATATTAGCAAAACCTTGGCAAGCTATGCATGGATTTGGATCTAAAATTTGGTTTAATTTAAATATTTTGATTAATTTTCGTCCTACAGTCTAAATCAATGATGATTGTGTAAAATTTTACTCAAAAAAAAAAAAAAAACTTTGCCTTTCAAAATTTAATGTAAGAATACGTATTTCTGACGACCTTTTACCGATTGAATTGTTAATAAGGATTTGGAATTTAACCATTGAAAACACTTATCAATCACAAGCCATGCAAATAGTTAAGAAGAGAAATAGAGTATCTATCATGCTGCTAAACTTATTGTGAGATCCAAACTGTGGTTTGTAGATTTTTCTCGGGATTTTTTATTATACTTTTGAGTTTGGCCAATAATAGTTTACCATTTTCAGGAGAGAGGGAAAGGAATGATGGTTTGGCAATTTGGCATTTATTGAGCATTGCACTATCTAATTCTTCTGCCTTTCTATTCCTAAAAGAAATGGATTGTGACCTTAAAGATGTTATCCTAAGATCATTAAAGTTTTCAAGAGAAATTATTTTCAATTAGAAAGAAGGAAGCACTAACACTTTATTTTCAGCTAATAATAGTAGCCAACTATATGGTGAAGTTGTTCCCTACACTATCTATATTCTGCTGTGAGATCTTGCTCATCTTTGTAATTCCACAAGATTGGCTTAGAACCCTTCATCCAATTATTTAGAATTGGAGGCTACATGATACTTGGTGGTTTCAGTAGTAGGGTAAACAACAATCCCTATTTTTAAAATGGTTTCATTTCTTCCTAATGGTTCATGATACTTAAATTATTATATATTGAACATCAACAAATTCACGGGGGCTTCTCTTTGTCCTGAATGCATACTTGGAATTTGGAGATTTTGTGCTTGAGAAAGTAAGGACATTTCTAGATCCTAAAACGTATCAAATCTCACTTTTTCTAACACCCAAAAAAATAAAATAAAATTTAGGAAGAGGTGACATGTATTTAACTTTTGTGATCATGTAATGCAATGCACGTATCTGTCAATCACTTGGTTTATGTTTCTTTGCCATCCACCACACATGACCATTATCCAAATCCAACTTGATTATCTTTCTTCCTGATTAGCATATCTGTATTTTGTTAAAGCGACGTGTTCAGTTTAATCACATCCTTGTGGATGAAAACTAGACATGCAAATAAAGTTTTGCTGGCTTCCAAAGCAACAAAAAAGAATGAACTGTGCTTCTAGAAAAGTTTGGTTTGTGAGTAATAAACATAAAAAATTTGTTACAAGACACATTGAGAAAATTGGTCCTAGTGGAAAAAAGAATGAATTGTGCATCTAGAAAAGTTTGGGTTGTGAGTAAAAACCATAAAAAAAAATTGTTACAAGACACATTGAGAAAATTGGTCCTAGAGGAAAAAAAAATGACGCAAAAAAATTTCTTAGATAGACCTCGTCTACTACTAGGAAATCACATGTTTTGATCATCTCTCATGCTTGAACATGCTACAACTTTAATTCATACTGTAGATATTTTTAAACGGGGCATAGACAGAATTTGCCTACCCAGCAATTTCTAAGAAATAAGGATAATCCCTCATCATAAATCAGAAATGAATCAATGTCAAATGGTTTTGTCGCAATGTCCAAGTGGTTTTGAGTTTTGATAGAAATGAAAGAGACCAATGGACCCTAGTATTTATCACATTGTTTGGGTTCCTAGTTCTAACGATGGAATTCCTGTTTTCGGCCTCATATTGTGGTGACCTAGATGTTTTTTAGTATAGTCCAGGCTTAAGACCATGTGGTATTTGTATTCGATTCTTGGGGTTTGGCACCCAAAAACGAGAATAATTTCGATTTTGAGGTGTTTTCTTCATGGGCTATGATTGTATTCCTTACTCTTTCTCTAGATATGATAGTATGCATTCTGCACGAATTGTCTAAATCTTGTCCAATGTTACAAGTACTCATGGCTGCTCCCAATCGCCGATCCAAAAGAGAAAATTGTACATAACGTCAAGAAGCAAGAGATTTGTGGGCTATCTTGGAATAAATTTTGAAAAATTTTTAAATGTCGTACAGATCTTCTAATGCATAAGGGCTCGGCTTGTCAATTGGATCCCCAGTTTTAAAGACGTGAACAGATGAATACCTAAAAATGCCCAGATACAGAAGGACAATGGCCTAGAGAAGTATTAGGAATGGAGAGTTTCGGCCACCGACTAAGAACATTGGTAGCAAAATACAATGGGCTTAGGTGGTTTAATGTCAGTGTTTGTTAAACGGGCTAATCCACAGACCAACCCAAATCCAATAAACAAGTGGGTCAGTTGGCAAAAGGGTCCCCCAACACCCTAGTCCCTCTCCAATCAGCGAAGGAAATTAATTATCAGTATCGGGCAGCTGTAGACTGAAGGATTATAAGGAACTATTTGTGCAATTTACAGAGATTTAATAAATGAAGGGTTAATTACAAATTTGATCATAATTTAGGGGTGCATATTGCAATATATGTAGTATATGTATGAGATATTCTGTTGAATCAATGTGTACAGAAATTTGTGAAGATGTGTGAATTCTAGCAAGTAAACATCTCGTGTTTTAATGACCATGAGCATTCAAGTCAATCCGACAATATTCAAGATTTTTGAAAAGATTTTGTATTATTTTGATAAAGCTTCTCGTACATATGATAAAATTATTTGAACATTATCCACATTTCTTTGATAATTGACCCCCTATCGGGCTTAGGGGTGGCAATAAAAGATTACTAATTAATGTGCTGCAAATTTGAATATTATGAAATTGAAATGGTCTTTATTATTATCTTATCTTATTACACATTATTATACATAAAAGGAAGCACCACTTGATATGCGATGTTTCCCTTTTATCTCTATATTTTTTAAAAATTTATAAAAAAAAAGTATTCAACTTCATTAATAACTACCCGTAATAATACATAACTACTATTTATTAGCATATTTTTATTTTACAACATTTATCCATATTTATTCTTATTATATAAAATGAATTTTCATGAAAATTAACTTTTTACAAATGATCACAGTTTTGTTATTTGCACACACATTGAATATGCTTTAATCACTCGTCCTTTTGACAGGTGGTATATGGAAAATTGACATTCATGCTTATTTGTAATTTTTGGAGAAATCAAGAATAAACTACTACTGCCTAAAACTGGCAATGTTATAATTTTGTCACTTAAAAGGAACAAAATGCTCTATCCAAGATAGATCAATGTTCTAATTAACTATAAAATATACACGTGCCGACTTGAAGACGAAGACTAAAATCAAGATTCAAGAATAAAATAGCCCCGAAAGAAGACAAGATATATACATACATACATACATATATATATATATATATATAGCTTTATATTTCTACCAGCATGGTAAAATGAATATTCGGGTAGCACTAGCACACTGGAATGAGAAGGAGCGAGGAGGATGAGGATCATATGTAAACACGGAAATGGAACTCAGAGTTTTGACATGCTTTGCTGTTTCCCTCTTTAAAGTATCTCACTTTGACTCGGATTCATCCATTTATCCACCAATACATCCAGCCAAGTTCCAAGTAGCTTCCTTACTCGCAACAATTGGACTAACATAAGATTGTGGACGAACCATGCACCAAACAAGCTTTCCATTTTGAAAATTTTTTTTTTTTTTAAGCTTTCGAGGATGTTGTACTGCGCATCCACATTTCACTATCAAGAATTTCTTTAAGGAATAATGCTGACACATGCAAAATCTAGGCAGCTGTTTCTTGCTTCAATTACTAATGCCCCAGTAACATACTTGAGTGCAGCCCACGTCAAATGAGAGCCGCCTAGACACCATTCTTGGAGACTGACTAAGCTACGGAATCATAAGATATGTGCATACGTTGTTGTTTTGGGGTTTTGTGGGGGACCCGCGGCCCGCGGCCCCCCCCCCCCCCCCCGCCCCGGGGGGGAGGGGTGTTGGAAGACATTCTTAATCGTAACAAATAATACTCAGGTTTGTTGTATATAGTAAGATTGAAAATTATCACTAAATGTTGTAGTGAAGCAAAATTTGAGAGAGATTTAATTTGTTTTACACCCTCAATTCTTTCTTTGTAATTCTCCTTCACCTTAAAGATTAATCGATAAATTTTTTTTTTTAGAGAAATGTTGATAAAAGATTTGGAACGAGACTTTTTTGTTATTTCCTAATGACCAAGTTTTGAGGCATGATTATCGCTACCCAATTTAACGCAGCCTTGGAGTTACGATAAACATCCCATACTGTGCATAAGAAGTGAAAGCAGCCATACTTATTAGAACAAATTCCACTTATCACTAAATTAACTTTTCCCGTCGCCGCAAATGAATATATCACTTCACAATTATAGATGAAAGAAAAGCAACCTGCGTGCACCTTCGTCACTTTAAAATCTGTGTCTTTGCTCATGGTGGAGTCCACTGGATGATTCACTCTTTTGAACAACCTCCACTAGATCGATACCACCAAAAGCATTCTGGAAAATTACTACCTGAGAAAGTGCCTCTCTTATATGTTCTCTAAAACCATGGGAAGCTGCTTCCCAGTGATCTAATACCATTTAGATATTGTTATTAATGTCCCACAATAAGTATGTGCGAAAATTCCATTTGATTTTACCAAAAGAAGAACAAAAAGGAGAATAGAATTTTGGCTCTTGTTAATTAAAGTTATACTAAAAATTAAAGACACCTGTACATCGTACATATCCCTTATAAAATTTCTTGAATTGTTTCCAACTTTTGCTAGTGATCCATCGTCTATAAATTTGAGTAGTATCACCCCTCAATTGTCAAATTGCCATATACTGTCTTTAACATTATTGTAAGTCTCCATTCAGATTAACTTGTAACCAAGTTATTATCTTTGGCATTTGTGATCTCCATTAATTTCACTTTGCATTCTGCCGCATAAAGAGAAACACATTTAATTATCTCTCATCCAATTATGGAGATTGATTCTAAAAACCAAGAGAATACCGGTTTCATATCAAATATTTCTGGTTCATTTCTGGCCGTGCTCGGGAAATTTAAGGAGAAGGTGGTCAACGTTGGCAAGAGAGCAAAGAAGATTGGACAAGATGATCCAAGAAGAATTATACACTCTGCAAAGGTTGGACTCGCTCTTACGTTAGTATCTCTGTTATACTATTTCAGACCTCTTTATGATGGCTTTGGACAATCAGGACTGTGGGCAATCATGACTGTGGTTGTTGTCTTTGAATTCACAGTTGGTAAGTTATAGGCTTTCACTTGCATACATGTGATGCTTTGGAACCTCGGACTAGTCAATAAAGTAAAAGGTGGCTGCTGCTTTTTCCTTCTTTTCTTTTTCTTTTTCTTTTTCTTTTCTTTTTTCCCTTGTCACTTTCTAGGGGGTACTCTTTACAAATGCTTGAACAGAGGGTTTGCAACATCGCTAGCGGGTTCTTTGGGGTTAGGAGCTGACTACTTGGCCAGCATTTGTGGAGAGAAAGGAGAGCCTATCGTCCTTGGATTGCTGGTTTTCTTTCTTGGTATACATTAATTAATTGCCTGCTGCAATCAATCGATTAGACATTACCTGTCTCTATAAAATTTATGTTATGTATAACTGACACTTGATTTTGATTCTATGCATGCAGCTGCAGCATCGACATTTATACGATTTTTCCCACACGTTAAGCAAAGATATGATTATGGGGTACTGATATTCATATTGACTTTCAGTATGGTAACCGTGTCTGGGTATCGAGTGGAACAAATTCTTGAGCTGGCTCATCAACGCATATCCACCATCCTAATTGGTGCTGCTATCTGTGTGATTATTTCCGTTTTCCTTTGTCCAGTTTGGGCTGGGGAAGATCTTCACAATTTGATCGCTTCTAATATTGAAAAACTAGCAAGCTTTTTAGAAGGTAAATATAGCTTAAGTATATACAAATGGCTACATCAAGATTGTGCTCTTCACAGAAATGGTCAAAATTGCCGCGTAATTT
>JAMWEH010002808.1:0-16026 GCA_024721245.1 Mitragyna speciosa | reverse complement strand
CACCTAAAACACACACTAGTACATCTTCAACCCCGCACCTAAAAGACCTAAAACAAACACTAAAACTTTATATTCATCTTCAAGCCACACCTAAAACACCAAAAACACACACTAAATCTCAAGAACATCTCACACACTTCTCTCTCACACACCACACACATTACACGAATTCACATCTTCTCTCACACACACTACTCGTATTCACATTCTCTCTCACATGCTTCACATACTCTTTCACACACACATCTCACAAACACACTGATTCACGCATTACACACACATACAGACATAGAACACACACTTCACAGTTTACGAACACACTCAAACATACGGTCGCATACACAAACTACACGTACAACACACAACCAGTCAAACGCAAACACACCATTTTCACACACGCACAGACCCATTTCTATCACCACAGCTCCAGTAAGCCCATCACCAAAATCACTTTACAATCAGGAACCAAACCCACTAGAAATTCACAAATCTCCTACAAACAGCCACCCAACTACAAAGAAACCATTACCATTACAAAAACCACCAGAACTGCCATCAACATTCCCACCAATCCCTCTTCTTTGCCACGACATCTAACAAAACATCACCATACGCAATTAATCACCAGTTAAACACATACCCATGCCTCTACCGTCCACTGTAGCTCCACCTCGCCACTGCCATCCCAAGGCACAGCCATGTCATAGTCATCCTCGACCTCCCTTCTCCACCACAACCACCAATTCCACCGAACAGCCCACAATCTCCTAAAAAATCTCCAACAAAATGGCTCCAAATTGCGTCAAGCAAAGCCCCATAACAACCCTGATTGCATCCCAAATTAGTAAACCACTGTCCGCCACTTCACTGAGGCACACTCACCACCCCTAGTTACCACCCAATTGGCCTCCAAAGCATTCTAAAATCAGCCCCCATTTTTAACGCTACACCACCAATCCTATAACCAATCATAGCTCCAGCAATTCACCACAACCAAACCTCCAACTGACCCGTCACAACGTCCTTCCCCTGCTACTATCACTACCTGAAACAACCATAACATCAAATCCACAACCAATCACTGCAACACATCAACACCAGGCACACAAGCACAGTACACAACCTGCAAGAAAAAAAAAAAGAATAGACACAAAAACCTCAAATTCCACAACCTACAAAACAGCCCCAAATTTGCCAATCAGACAAACATGTCATTCATCCTCCAATCAATCCCACATAAGCCAACAACCATCAAAATCACCGCCTGAATGCCCCAAACCCACGTTCGAGTCTCCACCATCCTGCAACACCATCGTAACCCACAGTCTTGGCCAAAAAAAACCACCAAACTTGCAAACACCACAACTGCCTCCTCTACCTACAGAAACAAACAAACAACATATACCCGCAGGCCATGGTGCCTCTACCAGCGAAGCTCAAGCTCCACCGTCGCGCGACTTCCACTGAACCACCACCACTGTCAGCTACACGACTAGCGTCACCACTGGTACCATATCCCAGTTAAGTCTAAGTCGTAAATTCTGCTCCTTCTTTTTCAATTCTCCTAGTTTACCATTCAATTGACAATGCCCCATAGTTTGAGGTTAAGCTGCCTGTTGAAGTATTAGAAATTTCATGCTTAAATTGGGTTTTTAACTTAGCAAATTCTAGAAGAAAGAAAACGTAGCGAACGGGAGAGAGAAGAGAAAACGGCGAGGGAGACCAAAGAGAAAGAATGGAGAGAAAAGAGAGAAAAGATGAGTGAGAGAGAAATCCAGAAGAGAACAAGAAGGGAAAGATAGAGAGAACTAGAAGAGAGAAGAGAGAGGTGAAGAAGGCTAGCAGACGGAGAGTGAAGAAAGCTTAGAAAGAGGGAGAAGAAATTAGAAAAAAAATAAGAGAAATGAAAGATAGAGAAAAGGAGAAAGTAGAAGGAGTAAACTGTGGGAAATATCTGCAAGGAAGTTGAAAAGAAATTACAGAGAGAGGGAAAGAGACAGAGATTGAGGGAGATAAAGAGCACGAAAGAGATAACAGAGAACAATTGATTTTGGGGATTAGGCTTTCTTTCTTTTATTTCTATTGGTCATTTTATCCCTTTTTTTTTTTTTGATGTTGTTTGTGATTGATAAAAAAAGGAAAAAACCTATTTGAGAATCTTTGGTGATTAGTTATCTTGTATTTTGCTTAATGAGTTATAATATTTTCTTATTTGGTAAAAAATAGTGTTAGATATTATTTTAGTTTTTTTTCTTTCTTTCTTTTAGTTCGATTTATAGTTTTCTGTCTTATGTGTATGCTTGTTTCGTTTTAATGCTATTTCGACTCATCATCTTGTTATGCTTTATAAGTTAGCCCCCTAAGTTTATTTCCTTTGCAATTAGTTATTTTTATTCATAGCTTTACATGTTTTAATTGCTGTAAATTCAGCATTTTCCCCTTAATATTCTTAGATTTTATAAACTGGTCCTTCATATTGTTGAAATTTATATTTTGCTTCCCCTAAGTTGCTTTAATTTTGCATCTTTGCCCCTAGACTTGTGTAAATTCTCAATTTTTGCCCCTTGATTAGTTGAATTTTCAATTTTACCCTTTAGGCTTTTAGAATTTGTTTTCAAGCCCTTAGTTTAATAGAATTTACATTTTATCTCAGTTTATTAGAAGTTCACATTTTATGGTTTATTGCTTTAATAGTGGTACTTTGACTTATTTGTTCATTTTGATTAGTATTTGTATCAG
This sequence comes from Mitragyna speciosa, assembly GCA_024721245.1. Lineage (NCBI taxonomy): Eukaryota > Viridiplantae > Streptophyta > Magnoliopsida > Gentianales > Rubiaceae > Mitragyna > Mitragyna speciosa. The sequence continues at coordinate 13,287 of JAMWEH010002808.1, read as the reverse complement.
GCTTCTCGCGGAAGGTATTACTATTACCCATTATTTTCTCTTTATGTGCTCCAATGTGCGTTTATGTGATTTATTATGCATTTTTCTTCACATGTCTCTTATTTTACATGTTTTTTGCGTATTTATTTACTTTATGCTATTCAATTTCAAATTTTATTATTTGGCAAAAATGTATTATTTTTGTATTTAGCTAGCCAATGTAACAACTAGATAATATTTCTCATATTCTTAGCAAAAATTTTTGTATTTAGATAATAAGTCTAATAGATAGGTCTTTCTTACTTTTTCCGCTTAAAATTGTAGCTAATTCCTACGGTGTAATAGTTAGGGTTTATATGCTTGTGTGTTTATATGTTTTACCGCTTCCCTTAGGATTTTGCATCTAAAATATTATGCTTACGTGCTACATACTCCTACGTGCTATTATATGTTTTTATATGTTTATTTGCTATGATTCATGTTTTACTATTTTAATTTATGATTTATTAGTTTTGTTATTCTATCACCACACTAATCCAACGCCAGTCGTGGTTTTTCTCTTTTCCTCGTTGGTCCATCGCTAGTGGGGATTTCTAGGAAGTGCTAGTCCAACGCTAGACCCTTAGGTCATTTTAGTGATAGTTTCACTTGCGTGTATTTCCTCTCATTTCAAACACACTTTTCCTTAGAATTTTTCATATTTATATGACTTTTTGGTAAATATTGTAATATTATTACTATCTATTTTAGTATTTAAAAATGCATAACATCTAGGTTACATTTCACTTAGAAGTTAGGTCATTTTGTGTAATCCAACTAGAAATAGTCGCCCACTTACGTGAGGAAGTTATGGTGTACATGCCGTTCGCCCTCTCCGTGAGTAGGAACATTTAGTCACAAGCTATTAGTTCCTCGTACCCATTATGCTGCATCCCCACTTTCTTCGATCACTTATTATCTATATTACTATTTTTCTTTTCTTTTTGCATTTCATTTTGTATAGACACTCGTGACTCCCTCGAGGTTTCAATTTGAGTTTCTCAATTAATGCAATAATCCTAACCAAGTTTCGACGGAACATTTTGACATTCCCGATACTCACATTTAGATTTAAGATTTGTATTCATATAGACACATCCAAACACGATAGAATCTGGGGTTAATTTAGAAAATTTTGATTAAACCTCGCAACTAGCTTCGGCTAGGTAGAAAAGGTGCCTTAGGCGTGAGCCTTTGCCTTTCCTTTCTTCAAATGTGACTCCCGGACTTTCTTTTCTCTTTTTTTCGTATACCGAAGTTGAAAAAATGTTTTTTAAATATTTTTCTAAAAAATTTACTTTATTTTTGTTTTGTTAAATGATTTTTCAGGTAATTTGGTACAGCCATAAGTCAATATTAAGTGGGGATTCTATTTTTAAAATAAAATCCTTTTTCAAAATTAGTTGGCCAAAACTATCGCATTTTTTAGTCCCGACCTCACTTTTGTTTTTTCAAAAATACCATTTGTTAAAAATACACTTTTTTCACCAAAAAATTTAATTTTTATCACACATGTACAATTTTTTTCAAAACTTTTATTTTTGAAAAGGGTCACTGGACTGCCTTTTCGAAACCTGACAGTCACGACTCCACCGTGCCCAGTCGATTTTGGACACGACACTTATAAGTTTGGCTTGAAGATTGCAACTAGATGATATGAAAACTCATGTATAATTTTGCATAGTTATTATACTTTGTTTTATTCAAAAATTATAAATTAAGTGACTATTTAATTTGAAGTATTTTTAGGTACGTTTGAAAAACAAATGAGAACTTTTAATATAAGACTAATGATTTAATTTTATAAATAAATTTGTTCATGTTATAAATAAATATTATAACATAAAATATTTAAACAAGTTAAATAGGTTGGGTTGTGTTAATACATTAATAAATAAGACACGATACGACACAATACAAAAATTTACACAAAAGTGATACGATACGATAATAACACGACAGATTTCATTGCTATCGCTATCAATCAGTTTGGTTGTTCTGTTTCTTAAGCCCACATCATTTGACATTTACATGCCGAGTGCTTTGCTTTGTCATGTGTGACAAAGAAAATGAATATCAAAAGGACATACAATTAAGTTTGTGGGCTTAGAAGATCTACAGCCATAACTTTTTTATGAAAAAAAAAAAAAATTCTGAACCCACGATATGACATTGTCTTTATCATAGAAGCCCACTAAATGTGCATTCAATAGATGAAATGACACGTAGCATCTCCTGTCTCTTCACCCCCCACCCCCACATCACTAACGGCGATTGTACACGTTACTTGTCCACATGTCACTTGTTCTACATTTTATTTGTATTGTCTTGCTGTGGGATATTGACTTCTCTACCACCATCAATCTTCCAGGTTCCAGCCCAAGTACGCCGTCACCAAAATCCCGACCTCAAATTTCAGTGGATATTTTTCTGATTTTTATATTTGTCTGATCTCTCTCTCTCTCTCTCTCTCTCTCTCTCTCTCTCTCTCTCTCTCTCTCTCTCTCTCTCTCTCTCTCTCTCTCTCTCTCTCTCTCTCTCTCTCTCTCTCTTAAATACAAGAAAATCACATTGGGCACTTTGCTCTTAGCGGAGTACTTAAAAACTCCTCTCAAATTTCCAAATTTATTGATCCCTCGACCTTTGTAGTAACTTTTATTAATATGCTGTTTAGTAAAATTAAAATCTGAAATTTGAAATCTGAAATTTGAAATTTAAATATTGAAAGTATTAAGTTACTGAATATAAAATTTTAAATGTTTGATAATTAACTGAATATATGTACTGAATTTAAATATCTCTCCTCATAAATATAATTATTTTATTTTAAAATTTTAAAATAATTTATTAACAATGCATATGAGAAAGAAATATATTATTTGTTTGTGAGAAATAGAAGATAAGTGTATTTACGTGTGAGAGAGAAAGTATGTGTATATATAAAACAAATGTATGTATGTAAGAGAATAAAAATTAAAATATGTGCACGTGTATATAAGAGATAGAAAGTATATATGTGAAAATATGCGTGTGTATATGTGTGTGTAAAAGTGTATGTGCAAGAAAGTACGCACATGTATGCAAGAAAAACTGTGTGGGAAGAGAGAGTGAGTGTGTGTGTGTGTATGTGTGTATGTGTGTGTGAGAGAGAAAAACGAGGGAGAAAGAACGTGTATTTGTGTGAAAGAATGTGTGCGTGTGAGAGAGAATGAGAGAGAGAGAAATTGCGCATGTGATAAAGAGTATGTACATGTGTGTGCATGAGTGAGTGTGTAATAGGAGGAGGGGAAGAGTATCAAAATTCAACAACCTAAGTGAAAATTTTTAGCTTAAAATTTTGTACACAAATTAAATAAGTGCCTAATATATTAAGTGATAAAGAAATTTTATTATTAAACACACTGAATTTAAAAAGCTCTTAATACATTAATTTTCAGTATTAAGTTGTTTTATTAAACACTCACAAAGTCTCTAAAACTAATTCGTGACAAACTGCCTTTCTCTATTGTTATGTTCTCTATGTTTATCTTTTTTCTTGCATTTACTTTTCTTTATTCTCCCTCCTTTTGTATAAGTGTACAGTTATATTTTATCAATACAACTTCTGCTTTTTAACAAAAAAAGTTTATTCCCCTGTTCCTCCTCTCTGATCCTCACTTACATTCCGAAGGACTCTAACCTCCCTCCCTCCCTCCCTCCTCGTCGCTTGCTAGGGGTGCGCAAAAAAAGAGAAATTGAGAAAATTGAATTAGTCCAAATCAGAAAAAAGAACAACCAAATGAATATTTTCTGGTGCCTGAATTAACCTGAAAAATTAGAATTAGTGCATAATTCTTATTTTTTAAAAAGAGAAGTGACTCTTCCAAACCGGTATATATATAAGGTTAACTTTTTTAATTTTAGTGTTGAAACTAATCATATTTTTAGTTGAAAAATAAGTATTTGGTATTTACGAAATGTAATTCTCCAAATTGGTCCATATATTATGTTCATTAATTTTAAATTTTAGTGTTAAAAGTATGTTGAAATTAAGTACTAATGATATTTAAGAAGTGGAGAATGTGGAAATAAGTAAAAAAAAAAAATTGTTATGTGATTTAGAATGTTCAAATCTTTGATCTCAAATGACAAAACCGTGAAAACATAATTTGGTGATAGATATCTAAAATATTTTATTTTATTAGTATCGGTCCAATACATATAATTCGTTGTTTAATTTAGATAATTATTATATATTGTAAATTTATAATTTCAATTTCTTTTTTGTTAATCTAATTTTCAAGAACAAAGAATATTTCATATCAATTTTTTAAAATATAATATGGTCAGCTACTCTTTATACTCAATTCATTTTAACTGTTCAACTAGGGTTAGCCAATTGCAAATGTGCAAGTTAAATGGTCTATGCATGTTTCAGCCAAATATAAGAAGCAAAGTATGTCACACATAACTTAAGTTCTTAGTAAACGAACTCAGATTAGAAACAATCAAATGTTAACTTCTTTTGTCCGCAGGTCTACATTGGTTAATATGCTTATGAAGTTTCAAGTCTCAGACTTTTTTAATTGGAAAAAATATTTTTTTCTTTGAAACGTTAAAAGAGAAAGGGAAAGGAAACTTAAGTTAATTTGAAACGTTAATAGGAAAATATTGGTACACGAAAAACTAAAATTTCCATTAAATAGTCGACATTTTCTTTGGCAGTGATACAACTTTAAACTAATTTTTAACGCTAGAGGAACTGAAAATAAAGTATTTGGTCTGGCACTTGCTCTTAGTATAATTGGAGCTAATTTTATTCATTTTTGGTAAGCAATTCCCTCAGAAAAGTATATTTACGTAAATAACATTAATGTAAGATAACAAGAAGTCAAACGTGGAATTTAAGTTCTCCAAGTAATATAATGCCGTTAGAAGCTTTACCAAGGGGGTGTTTGGTTTAGGGGAATCAAGGAGGGGAATGGGTATACCCATTGTTGATGTTTGTTAAACAACTATCACTATCATTCAATGGGAATGATAGTGATTAATTGGGGTGTTAATGATTCCCTTCAAAATACTAGTCTATCAAACCCATTAACCCTTATTATTAAGGGCAAAAACACACCCATTAAAATATATATATCTTTTGAGTTACCCACTCTCTCTCTCTCTCTCTCTCTCTCTCTCTCTCTCTCTCTCTCTCTTCTTTTGATTTGAATATTTTTTATTAGTACTTTATAAATTTTTTTATAAAAATTCTTTTTAATAATTTTTTTTTACATTCAATAATTTTATAAAAAATTGTATTGAAAATCAAAGATATATAATACTCTCTATTAATATAATAAAAATGACTTTTTTTTTTAAGATTATCATTTCCATAAAACTCAAATTAGAGCATGACTATATTTAAAATTGAAGAAATCTTTTTAAATTTTTTTCAAATATACAAAATAAGAACTAAAAAATATGTATATCATAAATAAAAATTTTAAAATTTACTTGAAAGTCATTTTAGTATACCAAACAAATATTCTTATAATGATACCCCTTCAATATACCAAACAAATATTCTTATAATGATACCCATTCCATTATTAAACCAAACATGTTGGGGGGAATCATCAAAACCCATACTCATAGTAGGTTTAATGATACCCATAGTGATAGGGATTGAGGAATTTGAACCAAACGCCTCCTAAGACTTTTCCACCTGATTAAATTTGATTATCGACAAGTGTTTCGCAGATTGTCTAATAATTCCCCAACACTATCAGGTGTCGTGTGGAAACAAAATCTAACTTCTGCACGAAATTCTTCCTACTTGAGCTGTCATGATTAATTGTTAAAGCGACGAGAAGTATCTGAGGAAAGTTTTTGGTCGATTTTCTCTTCAACTACCAAGGCACTTATTTTTAGTGGGACTCACGTTGTCTTGAGGGGCTGCAAATTTGGAAAAAAAAAAAAAAAAAAACCATCATGCTCTCTACAACAACCTCCAAAAAAAGAAAAAAAAAAGGAAATATTTCATTCATTCATTGCCTACAAGAAAAATCTTTTTGGTAAACATACATAGTAATTTATATTAATTTTTTATTTCATTAAAAAAATAATTTAACTCTCGACTTTTTAATTCCTAACAATTAACAGGCAATTTCTTGTAACAGTCATAAGGTACTCATCTCAATTTTATTTTGATTTATCAGTTTTGCATTTTTTTTTAATTCGTTCCCTTTTGTTAATCTCTCTATAACTGTGTGCACACATATTTACGTATATCGACAATGTCAATATTTTATCACCTTTATAACAGCAAAAGACGTATCCAAGATAAAGATGATTATTTTTTTAACTAAAAATTCTTGACTAAAAAATTGCTTACTTATTTTGTGAAAATTCTTATAGGTTGGAACATAACGGTTAGATAGTGCTGGTCCAATGACAATACGAACAAAAGTACAGGAAATCAAGTTCAGAGTAATAGAACTGGAAATTAGAGCAACAGAAATAGCAAGAATGAGCAAATATGGATAGACGTTAAAAAACTTATAAAGATATATGTTTCAAGACAATGATAAGAAAAAATTGGAAAGAATAAAATTCAAAAAAAGGTATATTCTAGTTCATACACCAGAGGTCTCGTTTTTCTCACTTTAAACGACAGGCTTCCTATGGACTTATTTATTTGTAGCTTTCTATAAGGTTACTGATACGTGCATGGGCACAAGGCATGGCAATGGAGCATGGAAGATGGCCTATCTAGCATCCACTCAAATGGGAAGATATGAAAGAAGGATAATAGTTTTTAGTGTTATTTATTTTTACAAGTTGTAATCTTTATGTTAGTTATCTAATTGTGATAGGTTACAACTAGTGATAGGTTTTTAGTAAGTTTTCTAGAATATTCTTTATGAGCCTATAAAAGGGCATTCCTTGTATTATTTTAACGATGTTATGATGAATCAATAAAAATTGTGAATTTTCTCTTTACGAGAGTTTTCTTAGTTCTTGGAATAGAACTAAATTCTAGTCTTATTGGAATGTTTCTATGGCGACCAAAACTTTTGCCTAGAGTTTCTTCCACTTTATTTGATTCATTCTTTTGGGTTTGTCAATTAGGGGTCTATTCCACGAGTTGGTTAGGGGTCTATTCCACAGGTTGGTTAGGTGTCTATTCCACGGGTTGGTTAGGGGTCTAACTTGCAGCACAAAAGGAGGATTTCAACGATCTTGGTTGAATATTCGAAGCAACCCATTCGAGTTGTTCTTGGGGTCTTCGACAAGTTACGAAGGGGTCAAGAAAATCGAGTGGTTACCACAACTCAAGTTGTTCTTGGGGTCTTCGACAAGTTACGAAGGGGTCAAGAAGATTGGGTTATTTTGTATGGATTTCTTTTCAAGACGGTCCTTTGGAGATGATGTTCCTGTGATATACGAGAGGGCGACCCCCCGATCATATCAATTGGTATCAGAGCTTTTGGGATCTTGAAAGAAATCAGGTTTTGTGTCAATCCGTTTGGGTATATCTTTTGTTTTTGTTATCAATCCATCTTGGATATATGTTTTTAATTTTTGTTTTGTTGTTCTTGATTCAAGATCTGATGTTACTTGAATCAAAGTTGTGTTCTTTTGTGGTTTGATTTAAAAAAAAAAAAAAAATCGCACTGTAGCGGCGGCGTCACTGTTCACGCTAGGGTTTACTGTTCACTGACGTACTGTTCATCGCCGGTACTGTTCATCCAAATTTTTTTTGTCTTTTTTTTCAGTTTAATTTTTTGTTGTTTTTGGGAGTTGAATTTTGTATTTTGTGAGTTGGTTGTGTTGTTAAAAAAAAAAAGAGAGAGAGAGAGAGAGAGAGAGAGAGAGAGGTTGTTAGAAGTGAAAAAAATATGTATATATTCGTACTGTTCATCTCACTGTAGCGGCGTGCGACTGTTCAAGCGCTAGGGTTTACTGTTCATCGACGACACTGTTCATGTCGGCGTTACTGTTCATCCGAATTTTTCTTTTTTTTTTCATTTTATTTTTTGTTTGTTTTTTGGAGTTGGATTTTGTATTTTGTGAGTTGTTTGTGTTGTTAAAAAAAGAGAGAGAGAGAGGGTTGTTAGAATTGAAAAAAAAAAAAATCTTGAGTGGAAAAAGGCAAATTTGTGAAATTTTATAAGAAAAGCCAAAAGTGTGGTGAAACGAAAAAAGATATTCTCGTCGTTCTTATAAACATTTTGTAGGTTTGAGCTTGAGTTGTGCCCATTCTTTGCATACCATTGGGCGACGATTCGAGGACGAATCGTTTTGAAGAGGAGGACTTTGATACGTGCATGGGCACAAGGCATGGCAATGGAGCATGGAAGATGGCCTATCTAGCATCCACTCAAATGGGAAGATATGAAAGAAGGATCATAGTTTTTAGTGTTATTATTTTTACAAGTTGTAATATTTATGTTAGTTATCTAATTGTGATATGTTACAACTAGTTATAGGTTTTTAGTAAGTTTTCTAGAATATTCTTTATGAGCCTATAAAAGGGCATTCCTTGTATTATTTTAACGATGTTATGATGAATCAATAAAAATTATGAGTTTTCTCTCTACGAGAGTTTTCTTAGTTCTTAGAATAGAACTAATTTCTGGTCTTATTGGAGTGATTCCATGGCGACCAAAACCTACGCCTAGAGTTTCTTCCACTTTATTTGATTCATTCTTTTGGGTTTGTCAATTAGGGGTCTATTCCACGAGTTGGTTAGGGGTCTATTCCACAGGTTGGTTAGGTGTCTATTCCACGGGTTGGCTAGGGATCTAACTTGCAGCACAAAAGGAGGATTTCAACGATCTTGGTTGAATATTCGAAGCAACCCATTCGAGTTGTTCTTGGGGTCTTCGACAAGTTACGAAGGGGTCAAGAAAATCGAGTGGTTACCACAACTCAAGTTGTTCTTGGGGTCTTCGACAAGTTACGAAGGGGTCAAGAAGATTGGGTTATTTTGTATGGATTTCTTTTCAAGACGGTTCTTTGGGAATGATGTTCCTGTGATACACGAGAGGGTCACACCCCGATCGTATCAGTTACTTATGTTCAAAATATCAATTGTTCCAGTGCAAAATGTTTGTCACCATTTGGACAAGCATGATCATTGAAAAGGATTTCAATAATTATGTTAGCCTATTCAAACATTCATTTTGAATTAAAAAATAAAATTTAGAATTTGAAAAATAACCAATTTATGCTTAGACTCTTCTAACGAAAAACTAAGGAAGTTCTAGAATCGGAAATTTTTTACTTTGAAATGGACGTAGATTGACTTTTCTAACAAATTAAATAAGACTAGGTTTTGTTCAAGCTTAATGTACTGAAAAAACGAAGTTTTCTGAAAGCCTTTATTTTTTTTCTTCCGCTTTTGAGAATAGTTTTTCCAAAGTTTAATATTAAATTGAGTTCTCCTAATAAGGATAACAGAGAGGCATTACCATCGCAGTTAGAACTTCCACGCGATTCCACAAGGCAAGTATGGTAAGCAAGCAACATTCACATGTGAAAAAACTAAGATTTGTTAATGACTGCTCGTAGCAAGCGGTTAAGGTAAAGGTTAAAAAGTGTGATTTGCGTTCCAAGTTCCAACAAATCCTTACCTAATAACAATGTGTTCCCTTCCCTTCACTGCTTACATTATGGATCAAAATTAAACCATATGCTAATCGTTTTTATTCTTCTGTAAAATAATTGGTGCAGCTACCTATTTTTAATAAGAAAGTAAACAAGTTTAATTAAAGGGAACAATGTTCAAGTTTTTTAGTTTATTTTAACGAGTTTCATATTTTGTTCAAGTTTGAAATTTTATTTTTTTTATTAAGTCGAACTCAAATAGAGCTTAAATAACTTGAATTCTTTGGTGGATAACTTACAAATTTTATGCTTATCAAGCCGATCTCACATTAAATTTAAAATTATAATAAATAATTAATATTATTCATATTTGACTTGATTATTTGACGAATCAAACCCGAACAAATTCATTAACTGGTTTCTGTTTTGTAGATTTACCTATTTTGGAAGGAGATTCTTAGGTGAAACGTATTCACGATCTCACCTGTAGGTCTTGTAATTTAAAAAAATATTATATATATGCATAATGATGCATGAGGTAAGAAAATGATGTACAAATATTTATGTAGTTTTATTTTAATCGGTCTATAAGTGATGAGTTCGGTCCATTTAAAAATTTCTTTATTTTTGGGTACCTTTGTGTAGGCAGTATATTTTGTGTGCCTAAATATATTCATTGCAAATGTGGAGAATCAAGGTCAATTGGAATGGTAGTTTTCACGATATATTTCGTCCCTTTGTTATCTCGGTAGTCCGAATCCAAAAGAAGAGTTCAGATATCGGAGTTGGCACCGGTCAAACCACATATTGATCAGAACTTCCACTGTTTCACGTGCGAACGATTTGTGCGTGTTAAATTTACACTTGCTTGTTTTTTCTTCTCCAACAAATCGCTTTCATTTTCTCTGTCTTTCGTCTGCCTCTCAATCTCTTTCACTGTCCCTTTCACCTGCTGACGCGTCCCCTTCACCTGCTGACGCGTCTACCACTCGTCCTCCCGATTTCTTCTTCTATATCTAACTAAATCATTTATCTCGTTATATATGAAGACTCTACTGCCTATATTTCCCCGTCCACAAGAATTCTCCCCCATTTTCGCTACTTCCACAACCTGATTTCCTCTCCCAATACAAACACTCTCTCTCTTTCCTTTATAAATTCTATCTTCTGGAAAAGATCTCTTCAGGGGGGCATAAAAGTATATTAGCTCGAAAACCCAGAAAATAAGGGGGGAAATAACAAAAATCGAATTGGATTTTGGTGAATTATTTTGTCCTTTTTCTTTTTTAATTTGGGTGAGCTGACTCGGTGACTCGGCCGAGTTGACTCAGTGATAGAGATGGCGACGGCGATGACCCGGCATGTTGTGATTGAGTCTCCCGCGATGAATCGGAGACAGCCGTTGTTATCCTGTAAAGCCGCGGCGGCGAAAGACGAGAAAGACTGCCGGAATGGGAGACGGATAAGGGAGGTTACCGGTGGGACTGCGGCGGAGTGCGCCGCCGTGTGCTGCTGCTGTCCTTGCGCGATGATGCACCTGCTCATCTTGGCCATCTACAAAGTTCCCACGGGGCTTTGTAAAAAAGCCTTGAAGAAAAATAAAAGAAAAAGATCATTAAAGAAGAAGAAGAAGAATTCCTTGGAGGAAAATAAAAGTGGGCCCAATGGGATTAATCATGATGATGAATCGTTCAACGGTGATGATGATGATGATCATGATCATAAAGGGGTTGGTGTAATGGACGCCGTTGATCTTGATTCGGAAATGTGGGACCGGTTTTATGGGGCTGGTTTTTGGAGGAGTTTCTCTCAAAGGGAAGATTAATGAATGATTTGTTCCAAGAATTTTCCCCCCTCCTCTGTTCTTAGTGATCTAATTCAAAAAAAAAAAAAAAAGTTGGGGATTTTTGGGATAATGAAATTTGCGTGTCATAGGTGGGGTTTTGGTTTGTGATTGATCAAAGATGAGTGATGATTGACGGTTGCGATTTTGAGTGAACTCTTTGTTTGATTGATCACCAAATTTTCTACGAGGGATGCAATGTAATTGGCACCAAGCCAAATATCGGAATGTTTGTGTATAATACAGCACACTGTATAGAATGAATCAAAGATCTTCAAAGGAATTTTCTGTTTTGTTTTTTTGTATGGTGGAAGACATTTTCCTATTCACCTTTTAGGGTCATCTTTGTGCTTGTTTCTATAATTATAATTTACCATTGAATCTTGCTATGATATAAAAATTCGACTATAAATCCATTTTAAGAAGTTTGATCCTATCAGTTATCAATGATGCATGGCACTTCTTTATCTAGAAAAGGAAGCCATGCCTATTGCATTTCAAGATTTAGGTTCATTTTGATTTGTTATTTGAACTATACAAGGAATATAATGCATAATTGTGGAATAATAATGATACTTTATTTTCAACGTTTGCAGGTGTAGTGCATGCATTTTCTTCTTCTTGATTTTCTTACTTTTTGTCTGTGCTTCCACATAATGGTTTGCTGCAAAATGTGCACAAACTGTTAGTTGGAGATTCATTGTGATTTTGATGCTATTGGTTCATAGTTTTAGCTTGTTACTATGGCCTGGTAAGCCTGGTTTTGGCTTTTTGGGCTGGTTTTAGCTCAGAGGTATGCAATGTCTGATGTTTTTTTGAAGTCTAAATTGACTGACTTTGACACATTCTTGTTCCTTCTGTGCACTGGGACAATTTGAAAGAGCACAATTCTAAATTGTAATTGTTTTAGCAGCGTTCCGCATGATATACGCTATAAAATGCTTGAAGCTGTAATTTGGATGGGGGAGACGCCAAATTGTGCAGTGATGCTGTTTGGCTGATATGCAATGAACAAATCCCTGTGAAATTTTGTCGTTGGAATAGGTTAAATAACTTACTTTGGGACGCAGGATTGAGGACCATAATATTTCTATTGTTTCCTTTATAATAACGATTTATTTGTGTAAATCTTGAGGCCGTTTAGTGGTGATAATGCTGTTGCATCAGACAGCCTTATCTCACAAGAAATTGGCGTGTATATGTTATATTTTCAGTTGCTTCAATGTGCTAAATTATGCATTTTTCCCCGCGTTTTCAGTTAGGTTTTTCATCCATTAACGGTTTGTGCAATAATTAAGTATTTGCTCTGATATTGAGGCTATTGGTCATTGATTTGGTTTTGCATTATGAGATGAGTTTTGGCCGAAATGGTTTTGCTTTTGTCGCTTCTGTTTCTGTTATGTCTTCTTGATTTAATTGTTTTCATTTCTAATTCAAGTTGCTTAATCATAAGAACGAAAATTTAGAAATACTATTAATCGATCAATCGCATGCTTACCTAGGCAGGGAAAGAAAGCAACTCGATCTAGATTGAATCTAATTAGTTGATCGACAAATTGTAAAACCTTTTAGGATGCTTGCCTGGCCATCGAAATGAAGCCAACCGAACTCGTGTGCATCTAATTTGTTGCTCATTGTTCGCCCCCACCTTCTTTGTCTTCTCGTGAATACTTTTCTCTCTTCTTCCTTCGGCGAGATCCCATTGCACGGCACAGAGAAAAGAGTATTGCTACCGTATGGCTAACTTAAAAGCTGTTCTTGAATTAGTTCTTTTTGCTTCCCTTTTGGATTCAAATAGAGGCCGGAGCGAGATTACATTGATTAACCTTTAATATCATATCTTG
>JAMWEH010001226.1:0-36639 GCA_024721245.1 Mitragyna speciosa | reverse complement strand
TAAATTTTCATAGAAAAGTAACAAATTTTAATAAAATTTATATTTAAAAAAAAAAAACTTACTAGTTTTTGGTACTGTTGGTTACCACAACGTTTTCTTTTTCTTGTGCTACGCATCCAATGTAGACTTAAAAGTATTTAATTACGTAAATTCCGACTACTTGATTTGATGTAATTTAGTATATACCATATGTGATGTAACACGTCATTGATACAGCTGATGCATACAATTGGCATTCTACACTCAGGACCGGAAACGCGTATGCTTTTCTACTTTCTTGGACTTCAAAAATATAGAGCCAAAAGAAGATTTAATTATGTGATGTCTTTTGTTTGGTACAAATCGTCATGTGATCGTAATATGAAGAAGTCAATATAGCATATATTGAATTTTTAAAATTACAAAACAAGCTGAAAATGTGCGATATAAAAAAAATAAAAAACTGGGAGAGGCAAAAGATCTATTCTTTTAGTACACTTTCCTTAACCACTAGTTGCGCAGGGTATGTGCGTTTGTTTACAATTCACCCCAAATGATAATATAAAAGGGAATACGTATTCTTTTATCCAAATTTGAGAGTTTTATGCTCTTTGCCACCAATTTTTTTGCAATGTGGATTTTATATCTTGATAACAAATCTTGTAGAATAAAAGCCTAGCAGAGAATTACTTGTAAAACAGCACGGATATTCAATTTTTTTTTCTTTTCTTTCTTAGGAGGAAACAAAACTACATGTGATAAACAATTTATCAGTGGACCATGCCAAACAATAGGGGTGGCTTATTGGTAGGAGTAAGGTACACTATTGCTATGAAGTGTGAAAATCATACGATGGAAATGTGATGATCATGCTACTATTTGGAAATTGTTGTTATGACGTGCTTGTTTATCTTGTTTCTAAACTTTTGAGTTGGTGAATGCTTGAGTACAAGCATTGTTTAGGTGTGTGGGGTATTCAAAATCTTAAATGGATTTCAATCGAACAAAATTTAATATTAAATGCTTATTCAAGAAAATATAATTTTTTTTTGTGTATAGTGATGAGTAATGACGTGGTGTAGATTAAGTATAGCAAATATGAACAAAAACACACGAATCAAGTAATAAAAATTTAATCTCCTAACTTATTCCGCAAGTGCACAGGTTGGTTGTAGTATTTGGAGTATTAAGTGTCGAATCCCACGAGGAATCAAATATGTGCAACTACTAGAGCTTTTTCACTAACTTTTATTATCTAAACACAATAAAAACAAGATGGATATGGGGTCCCTTCAATAAAATAGATATATGATTGAGAACTTTTGTAGAATCCAAGCAAATAAGCCTAGAACATAGAATCCACCAATGAATCATCCATGAATGACTTGCTAAGTTTTACCTTGCCTTGTTTAAAATCCAATTTCTATAAATGTCATAACTAGATCTCTCTATGAAATGACAAGATTCCAACTATTCTCATAATGAAACCTTATAAAGAATATGAATTGTATTGATTCACTTAAGCATCAATTATTCTCATATGAACCACTTAAGCATTACTTGTTCATTTTCCATTGTTACATGCGTTTTTCAATGTCAAGTAGCAACTAAATGACTTGTTTAAGTTGGCTATGCAAAAACAAGTGTTAAAACTTGAACAAATAAACAGACTAATGCAAATTTAGCAAGTTCAAGTGAATTGAAAGATGTTTGTTGATTCATTAGCTTCATCTATGGTCTAGATGAAGCTTTTAGTTCAACATGGTTAGTGAAACAACTAAAAGTATAACTTCAAGGCAAGAATTCATTTCAACAGTGAAAAATAAACAGGAAGGAGTAAGAATTGCTCAACCAAAGTGTGGACAAAGCTTCTCTTCTTATTCACTTTCAAAAGTTGAACTACAAGAGCTCTCTTACAATGTTCCTTACTATTCTATTGAAGGATGAAGAGAATTTTATTAATTCTCTACCAAAACTAGTACAAAATTAAACTAACACTATTTTCTACTTCTAAAACTTTTTTCAAATGCTTTACAAATGACTTCTATTTATAAATAAATGTTCCTCAAATTATTTTCCAATTTGCATGAATCATTAATGTATGGAAATGATGAAGATTTGTTGAGGGATTCCGAATGAGTACAAAAGTCTTCATTTATGGTTCTAATGTATTCTCCCACTTGCAAAACCCTATCCCCATTTGAAAATATCTGCAAAAACATCTAGAAGAAGCCCTAGAAAAGTTTAGCTGACTTACGATCTGTGGCCACCCGCGGATCGTGACTTGTGGATTACTCCTTGTGGTCTCCACTTAATTTCTAATTTTTGCTAAGCTGGATTTCACGTGTGCAAGCATTTTTCACGTATTTCCACGCATGTTGATGAAGAATTGGATTTTTTCATTATTTTTGCACAATCACTTCTTGAAATTGTTCATCCAAACTTCGCTCTTTGAATCACTTGTGAATTTGATTTTCTTTGACTCTAATTGATCCAAAATGAATTTAAGTGTGATGAACCTGCAATTATACACAAGAAATACCCTAATTCTTATAAAAAGTTAGAAATTGAGTCATTTGCAATCAAAATTATTATAATTATACTAAAATAACATCTAAAACATATAATAAACTATATAATAATATTGGTCAAATTATTACATATCAAACTCCCCCACACTTATATCATTGCTTGTCCTCAAGCAATTGGAAAATCAAGAGATCAAAGTCATGATTCAAGCATTTGAAATAACACATGCCTCATTGTTGAATGCAATTCCACAAAATAACGTAAATAGGCATTGTGCAATTCCTTGTAATGTTTCTAATACTCATTATATCAAGTAAAAGGGAGATAATTATTTTAAGATTAAAACATACTCAACCAAATTTCTTTGCCTTACAAAATTTCACATACTAAGTATTTAATATGGACAATCATATACAATTCAATTTGTACGTAATAGGGACATATTGCATTTTACAATGTGTAAGTGTCTTTTGATGCGAAAGTTGACAATTTGTTGATAAAAACCCCGAGTTACTCCACACTGCGATCATTTTAACCATAATTTAACTCTTGGTTTGAGAAGTGAAATTGCCTTTTTATGAAAAGATCAACATTGATTGATGAAGATCCCTTATTATTCAACAATTCACTTTCAATCAAACTTGCTATGCATGATCTTAATTCAATTGCTGTTTGACGCAAAAATCAACATTTTGTGATGAAAATTCTCAGTTACTAGGCAATTTGAATAATTGGAGTAGCAATAAGTAAAAATTCATCATTGAACTTCACAATATGATTGTCCCTTAATTCAAATAAGTATACTTTTTGTCCATATCTACCACTTAAGAATGTAAAATTAAGTGAAGAACTATTTCAAAAACAAAACTCCTAATCACATAAGAACTATTTCTTCAAATATTTGTAGAAAAATATTCAAGCAAAGTGCATATATTATTTCAAAAAAGTAAAGAAATTCAACAAGTTTATGGCATAAAAGTATGATATAGAGGCAAATTTTGAAAAATTTTAGGCCATATTTTACTTAAAACTATATCTTGACACAATTATTTAAAACCAAACTAAACATGTTTCTTTACCTTCCCCCTACACTTAAAGTGAAACATTGTCCCCAATGTGAAGAGGGAAAAAATAAGAAAGAAAATGGAATAAGAAGATTCCCCTTATTTGGTTGATATGTCCAATTATTGATATTGTTGCTTTCCTTAAAGTCCATTTGCCTTTGTGAAGTTTCTCTTTGCAATGCTTCATCAAGTTCCTCATTTTGTCCCAACATGCTCATTGTCCTTGCTTTCGAAGCTCAAAACACTTGAATGCTATATTAGAAGACGAATGAATAGATAATGAAACATAAAATCAACATAGCATGCTTAAAAGCTTTAATTCCCCCTACACTTAGTTTGTGCAATATGACTCAAGAGGGTGAAAAATTGAAAGAAAAGTAATATGAGCAAATGTATTATATATTGATGCTGAGAAAGACAAAAGACACTTGCTCAAATTTGCTTCATGTCAAAATTCAACCATTTTATGCCATGTATTAAAAAATACAAAGTTAAATTTAAGTAAAAAAAAATGCATAATTGAAACATGTTAAAGTGCTAATTTGATTGTCCAAAACATGTCCACAAACCATGAAACACATGTTGCAAGTGAACCAATTGAAAACCTAATGGAAATGAACATGAAAAATCATTTTGAACAGTGATTCATGGATGTGTATCTGCGGTTCGTCAAGCCTATCTGTGGATCTTTGTGTAATAGATCACACAGATCTTCCAGAAGTTGATCCGCGGGTGCGATCCGCGGCTGTGACTAGAATCATAACCCACAGATCACCTCCTGCAGCAGGCAATAAACTGCTTTCATTTGTGTTACTGTTCCATTGGTTATTTCTATTTTCTGCAACACTTTCAACTTTTAATTTAACATGTTTTTAAATAATTTAACACTAAGAACGAGTTTGAATCATGAAAATACATATGTACAAACACAAATTTCTCAAATTTTGCCTAAAATTCACTACACTTTGCATGGATTGAGTATGAATTCCAAAGTTGCATATTTTACAAAATTTGAATGCACATTCCAAACTAATAATGCACTACATGTTTCTTTGAGCATATGAAGTATAAAAACGTGGCCAAACAACGTATAATCTTCATGAATCACCAAATGACCTTGTTGCTCAAAAAGTTTCTCAACCATAAATAGTAACTTTCATCAAATTTCAACTTCTAAATCACATCATATAACCCATAATACACATGTTAAATATTCTTATAAGTATGATATGCTAAAAAGAAAGGATTTTAGAATCAAATTCATGATTGTAGCATTTTGACTCAAACTTGATCTTCATTTCCAAGTTGCATACCTATAAAACAAACAAATTAAACAAACTTTGAACTACATAATACCCAACAACTCATTAAAATTTTACAAAAATATTAAAAACGTTGGGTTGCTTCCCAACAAGTGCTTCATTTAGAGTCTAGAGCTAGACTATGTAGGTGTGAGCTTCACTTTTGAGGACCATAACCCGAAGAATCCTCCACTCCTTTAGGTGTAGATATATCAATGAAGTGTAGTTGGTCGTTTCTTTTCATTTTCTTCTTCTTGTGCTTCCAAGACCTAGAAATAAAATATTTCGCACATTATCATCTAGATCATCAAGTAAATACATATCAAAGGTAGAAGATGGATGTTTTATCGTGGAATTCAATTCAAAAGAAATTTCCTCATCTCCTACTTTTAAGTTTAATGTGCCATTTTTCATATCAATTAGTGCACCGGTAATAGCAAGAAAAGGTCTTCCAAATATAATAGGCATATTAACATCATCCTCCTTATCCAAAACAACAAAGTCTACTGGGATGATGAATTTGTCCACTTTTATTAGAACATTTTCAAGAACTCCTAATGGATGCCTAATGGACCTATGGGCTAGTTGCAATGTGATGTTTGTTCTTTGAACTTCTTTGAATCCTATCCTTCTAGCTATTGACACGGGAAACAATGAAACACTAGTACCTAAATCACATAAAGCATTGAAAAAATTAACATCACCAATAGTGCATAGGATAGAAAAACTCCCTGGATTTTTGAATTTTGGTGGCAATTTGTTTTGGATCCATGCACTACATTCCTCCGTAAGTGCTCAAGACTTTTCCTCCTTATCAATAAGTCCTTCAAAAACTTATTGTATTTGGGAACTTGCAAAAATGCATCTACAAAAGGAATGTATACATGCAATTGCTTGAGCATTTGTGCAATCTTTCCCAATTCTTTTTCTTGCTTTTCATTTTTAAACCTTTGTGGAAATGGAATTTGTGGTGGAAGAGGAATAGTTTGTGATTGAGAATTCATATTTTCCGCACCAATTTCATTATCACTTACTATTTCCTTTCCTTTTTCTTCTTTTTCATCTTTTTCCCTTCCACATTCTTCAATGATTGGTTCTTTAAGAATTTTTCCACTTCTCAATGCAATTGCTCAGACTTGTTCCTTAGGATTAATTTCTCTTTTACTTGGTAACTACCCTTGTTTCCTAAGGTTCATTTGTTCGGCTATTTGAATAATTTGATTTTCTAAAAATCTAGCCATATCTAGCATTATATTTTCAAATTGTTCAACCCTTTTCATCACTTCTTATTAGCCACCTCCCAAGCCGGTTTATTTTGTGAAAATCCATATTAAGTTATCATCTTTGGTTCCCTCCACCCAAGATTTGGATAGTTTCTCCACCTAGGGTTATATGTATTTGAAAAGGGATTATTAGAAGAAAAGGTTTAAAATTATTGACATATTAAACTTGTGCACACGTAGATGGATCATGAGAATCACCACACAAATTATAATATGCAATACTCATGAATGAATTTGAGCTACGAGAGACATGCTTATTAAAAACATTCATCATATTTTGCATTTGAACTCTAAACATATCTAAAGTATCAAGTTCATACATACCTTGTGTTCTTCTAAGAATACCTCTTTCAATAAGTCCATTGGTAATGATTTGCTGCCGTTTCTTTTATCAATTTTGGGCCTCTTCTGCCGACTTTACCATAAAAGCTCTCCCTGCAGCTGCATTTATATTGATTTTTGTTTGATAATTAATTCTATCATAGAAGGTCTATACAATTAACTAATTGGGAAGTTCATGGTGTGGACATTTTCTTATTAGGTCCTTGAATCTGTCCCAAGCCTCATAAAGAAACTCTCTTTCGTATTGGTGAAAATTTATTATGTCTATCCTTAGTCTTACGGTCTTTTCTAGTGGGAAAGATTTGCTCAAGAACGCTTTGAAAATGTCCGTCCAAGTTGCAAAGGTATTTTCATCAAATTCCAACTTCTAAATCACATCATATAACCCATAATACACATGTTAAACATTCTTATAAGTATGATATGCTAAAAAGAAAGGATTTTAGGATCAAATTCATGATTGTAGTATTTTGACTCAAACTTGATCTTTATTTCCAAGTTGCATACCTATAAAATAAACAAATTAAACAAACTTTGAACTACATAATACCCAACAACTCATTAAAATTTTACAAAAATATTAAAAACGTTGGGTTGCCCCCTAACAAGTACTTCATTTAGAGTTTATAGCTAGACTTTATAGGTGTGAGTTTCACTTTCGAGGACCATAACTCGAAGAATCCTCCACTCCTTTAGGTGTAGATATATCAATGAAATATAGTTGGTCCTTTCTTTTCATTTTCTTCTTCTTGTGCTTCCAAGGCCTAGAAATGAAATATTTGGCACATTATCATCAAGATCATCAAGTAAATACATATCAAAGGTAGAAAATGGATGTTTCATCATGGAATTCAATTCAAAAGAAATTTCCTCATCTCCTACTTTTAAGTTTAATGTGCCATTTTTTACATCAATTAGTGCACCGGCAGTAGCAAGAAAAGGTCTTCCAAGTATAATAGGCATATTAATATCATCCTCTTTATCTAAAACAACAAAGTCTACTGGGATGATGAATTTGTCCACTTTCATTAGAATATTTTCAAGAACTCCTAGTGGATGCCTAATGGATTTATTGGCTAGTTGCATGTGATGTTTGTTCTTTGAACTTCTTTGAATCCTAAGCCTTCTAGCTATTGACACGGGAAGCAATAAAACTACTAGCACCTAAATCATATAAAACATTGAAAAAATTAATATCACCAATAGTGCTATGGGATAGAAAAACTCCCTAGATTCTTGAGTTTTGGTGGCAATTTGTTTTGGATCCATGTACTACATTCCTCCATAAGTGCTATGGTTGCAAAGTCATCAAGAATTTTCTTCCTTGTCAATAAGTCCTTCAAAAGCTTGTTGTATTTGGAAACCTGCAAAAATGCATTTACAAAAGGAATGTTTACATGCAATTGCTTGAGCATTAGTGCAATTTTTCTCAATTCTTTTATTTGCTTTTCATTTTTAAACCTTTGTGGAAATGGAATTTGTGATGGAAGAGGAATAATTTGTGATTTAGAATTCACATTTTCCACACCAATTTCATTATCACTTACTATTTCCATTTCCTTTTTCTTCTTTTTCATCTTTTTCCCTTCCACATTCTTCAATGATTGGTTCTTTAAGCATTTTTCCTCTTCTCAATGCAATTGTTTGGACTTGTTCCTTAGGATTAATTTCTTTTTTACTTGGTAACTCCCTTTATTTCCTAAGATTCATTTGTTCGGCTATTTGAACAATTTGATTTTTTAAAGATCTAGCCATATCTAGGATTCTATTTTCAAATTGTTTAACCCTTTCCATCACTTTCTTATTAGCCACCTCCCAAGCCGGTTTATTTTATGAAAATCCATATTAAGTTATCATCTTTGGTTCCCTTCACCCAAGATTTGGATGGTTTCTCCACCTAGGGATTATATGTATTTCAAAAAGGATTATTAGAAGAAGAAGGTTTAAAATTATTGACATATTGAACTTGTGCACACGTAGATGGATCATGAGAATCACCATACAAATTACAATATGCAATACTCGATGATGAATTTGAGCTACCGGAGACATGCTTATTAAAAACATTCATCATATTTTGCATTTGAGATCTAAGCATATCTAAAGTCTCAAGTTCATACATACATTGTATTCTTCTAGGAATACCTCTTTCATTAGCCCATTGGTAGTGATTTGCTACCATTTCCTTTATCAAATTTTGGGCATCTTCTGTAACATCCCGCGTCTGAGTTGACCCAATAACTTTTGAGTTTTAAACCATGGGCTCAAAATGCTTAAGCCAAATTATTTAGTAACCCAAACGTAGGATGTTATATACTAATCAATTTCTTTTCTTCCCACCGATGTGAGACTTTTGAGGGGTCTCACATCTTCTGCCAAATTTACCATAAAAGCTCCCCCTACAATTGCATGTATATTGATTTTTGTTTGATAATTAAGTCTATCATAAAAGGTCTATACAATCAACTAATTGAGAAGTTCATAGTGTGGACATTTTTTTATTAAGTCCTTGAATCGATCCCAAACCTAATAAAGAGATTCTCTTTCGTATTGGTGAAAATTTATTATGTCCATCCTTAGTCTTACGGTCATTTCAGGTGGGAAATATTTGCTCAAGAATGTTTTGGAAATATTCGTCCAAGTTGCAAAGCTATTTGGTGGATGTGCTTGAAAGCCATTGCTTGGTTTTGTCTCTTAAAGAGAATGGAAATAATCTAAACCTTATGGCATCTTCGAAAACACCATTTAGTCTTATTATATCACATATTTTCACAAAATTAGCTAAATGTAAGTGTGGATCTTCATTTACATTACCACTAAATTGGTTTTGTTGAACCATTTGAATTAGTCCCGGCTTAAGTTTGAAATTATTTGCATTAACCGGTGGTCTAATTATATTAGTGTGAGAATTGGTTGGATCTGGCATTGCAAAATCTCTTAAAGAACGAGTGTTAGGATTAAGATTTTGGTTTACCTTATCCATGGCTACCTCTTGATGTTCTTGAGGTTGAGTTGTGCTAGAAGTATCACCAATCTTCTCTACCTGAGCTTGTTCTTCTTACCTTTGTCTCCTTGCCTTCCTTGCTGTTCTTTTCAATTTCCGAAGTAAAAGGAAGCACTACTCTTAAACTCTTATGCATACACCTGCAAAACAAAAGAAAATAGTTATATACAAGTAAAGAAAAAATAAAGTTTAGACTAATAAAGTTAGCTTTGGCCTTAATATTGCCTTGATTCCCCGGCAATGGCGCCAAAAACTTGACGTGGTATAGATTAAATATAGCAAATATGAACAAAAACACACGAATCAAGTAATAAAAACGTAATCTTTCAACTTATTCTGCAAGTGCACGGGTCAGTTGTAGTATTTGGAGTATTAGGTATCAAATCCCACGAGGAATCAAATATGCGCAACTACTAAAGTTTTTTCACTAACTTTTATTATCTAAACACAATAAAAACAAGATGGATATGGGGTCCCTTTAATGGATTAGATATATGATTGAGAACTTTTGTAAAATCCAAGCAAATAAGCCTAGAACATAGAATCCACTAATGAATCATGCATGAATGACTTGCTAAGTTTTACCTTGCCTTGTTTATAATCCAATTTCCATAAATGTCATAACTAGATCTCTATATGAAATGACAAAATTCCAACTATTCTCATATTGAAACTTTATGAAGAACATGAATTATATTGATTCACTTAAGCATCCATTATTCTCATATGAACCACTTAAGCATACTTGTTCATTTTCCATTGTTACATGCATTTCTCAATGTCAAGTAGCAACTAAATGATTTGTTTAAGTTAGTTATGCAAAAACAAGTGTTAAAACTTGAACAAGTAAACAAACAAATGCAAACTTAGCAAGTTCAAGTGAATTAAATCATGGTTGTTGATTCAATAGCTTCATCTATGATCTAGCTGAAGCTTTTAGTTCAATATGATTAGTGAAACAACTAAAAGTATAACAACAATGCAAGAATTCATTTCAACAATGAAAAGTAAACAGGAAGGAGTAAGAATTGCTCAACCAAAGTGTGGACAAAGCTTCTCTTCTTATTCACCTTTAAAAGTTGAACTACAAAAGCTCTTTTACAATGTTCTTAACTATTCTATTGAAGGATGAAGAGAATTCTATTAATTCTCTACCAAAACTAGTACAAAGTTAAACTAACACTATTTTCTACTTCTAAAATATTTTTCAAATGTTTTACAAATGACTTCTATTTATAGACAAATGTTCCTCAAGTCATTTTTCAACTTACATGAATCATTAATACATGAAAATGATGAAGATTTGCTTAGGGATTCCAAATGAGTACAAAAGTCTTCATTTATGCTTTCAATGTATTCTCCCACTTGCAAAACACTATCCCCATTTGAAACTGTCTGCAAAAACATCTGGAAGAAGATACAAGTTGAAGCCCTAGCCACCCTGCAGATCACTCCCTGTGGTCTTCACTTGATTTCTGATTTTTGCTGAGCTGGATTTCACGTATGCAATCATTTTTAACGTATTTCCACGCATGATGAAGAATTGGATTTTTCTATTCTTTTTGCATAATCACTTCTTCACGTTGTTCATCCAAACTAAGCTCCTTGAATCACTTATGAGTTTGATTTTTCTTGACTCTAATTGATCCAAAATGAATCTGGGTATGATGAACCTGCAATTATGCACAAGAATTGTGCCTTAATTTCCTCAAATAAAAATTCTGCCTAAAAAAACTCTAATTCTTATAAAAAGTTAAAAATTGAGTCATTTGTAACCAAAATTATTATAATTATACTAAAATAACATCTAAAATATATAATAAAATGTATAATAATATTGATCAAATTATTACTTATCAAGTAGGGTTGTCTCATTTATTTATTTTCAAGAGATAGGATTAAATGGGGAGTTTTAGAAAATTAAAATAACCAATTAAATTAAAATAGTCCTGAAATACACTCTCATGACTCGTGAATGCATGCGCTACCGAGGTAACAATTTTATCTTCCTAGAAAATGACCATCTTGAAAAGTAATGTTTCTTGTGCCCCAATTTTTTTTAATTGGTTCTCCTGTTCCATTTGCTCATGATGGACACAAATCAATTTGATGAATAAAATCCCTAAGAATTTAGACAAGAAATCATAAGTAAAAATTGTGGAAAAACATTAATATTTTCTTCTTCAACGAACGTGAGAATGCTAGTCTTGGAAACAAAACAAACCTAGAAGCTTATAAAGCCTACACCATCTTTTCTTAAAAAAAAAAAAAAAAAACACAGCATCAACTACTACTGTTGTTTCTCAAAAAAAAAAGAAAAAAAAACTACTATTGCTGTTTCTCAAAAAAAAAAAAACTACTACTGCTAACATAAGGTACAATCCTATACAATTAAGACTAAACAATATCATGTGACCCACTAGAAAATAACCAATAAAACTATGAAACCAATGCCTAACTAAATAAACCTATTAAACTACTAAATATAATAGCTTGGTTTAATAAATTTTACATGACCTCTCTTAGACCAAGCTCTTCAATTGTGGACATGCCTAACATCTTCTTCAGCTTCAAGAGTGAGTCCATCTTCAAAGCCTTTGTGAAAATATCTACTCTTCAGTCCTGAAATAATCAATCTCAGTTTCTTTTCATGAATCAACTCATGTATGAAGTTGTACTTGATATCGATGTATTTGCTACACCTATGGAGAACTGAATTCTTGGACAGCTCAATTGCTGACTTACTATGACAATACATCTTCGTAGGACCATCTTGCTTGTGTTATAGAACACCAAGCACCCTCATTAACTACAGTGCTTGAGTAGCACTATTAGTTGCTGCGATACTCTTCCTCCTGCATTATACAAAGCTATTACTTGTTGCTTTTTAGAAATCTAAGAAAAAAAAACCCTGAGTTAGTAAAAAAATGCATAACTTGAAGTCCTCTATCTTTAAACTGTGTCACTTGCCCAATCACTATCTGTATAACCATAAAGCACAATAGGTTCACTGTATGAATAAAAAAAATACCATCTAATTGAGTGCCTCTGACATTTCTCAAGATCCTCTTCGCTACCTGCAAACATGATTGACATGGATTTTTTTATAAACTTGCTAATCAAGCTAGCACTAAAATTGATATCTGGCCTAAGTCAAATATCTCAAACTCCCTAATAAACTCCTAAAGTAGGTAAAATCTGCATACTCACCAGTGCTCTCCTTGGCCAACTTTAATTTTTCCTCAACTGGTGTCAAAATTGGTTTAGCTCCATCCATCTTGAACTTCTTCAAAATATCACTTGCATACTTCTTTTGAGAAATAAAAATACCATGGCCAGATTGAAAAAATTTAATACCAAGAACATAAGATATCATCCCTATATCTATCATTTCAAGCTGCTTAATCATGTTCTCTCTGAATTCATCAATCATTTGAAGATTATTTCCTGTAAGAGTTAAATCATCTATATACAAGCAAACAATCAAAACATCACCACGAGCAAAGGATGTAGCACCCTAGAAAATGCACATATAAGAGACATTTTCTTTTCTTATTTAGGGTTAAGTGTTAATCCTTGATTTATTAGTTGGGAGATTTCTTGAGTTAATTAGGTTAATTAGCTAAGATTTTCATTTTGAAGCAAGAACACTTAAGTACTAAAGTTAGAATAATTCTACTTGACCATTTAACTTATATTAGTGTTTAAATTTTGACTAGTTCATTTTACTATTTTCTAGTCTTTTGGCTACTTGAAATTTTGCCCAATTTTATTCAAAAGTTTCACTTATTTTCTTGTTTTATTTTCTTTAACCTTGGCTGGAATTTTTTCTCTTTCCTTTCTCTCTCTTGGCCGAAAATTCTTCTCTCTCTCTTTTCTTTTCTTTTGGCCGAAATTTCTTTTTCTTTTCTTTCCCTTAGGGCCGGTTTCTCTCTTCTATTTTTGTTCTATTTTGCTTTAATAATTTATGTCTAATTATTGATTATATTAAGTGGTAAGAGTTATTAATCTTCACCAATTAAATTAATCCAAGTAGCTACTCTTGCATTAAAAGACTAACTATTTACTTTACTCTTGTAAGATTTTAATTGGACCACCATTTTCCCATCTTTTCTTCTTTTCTTTTTCATTTTTCCTAGACTATTTCTTTCTCTTTTTCCCTTCACCTTGGCCGGCCATGCTTTTTCTTCTTCTTCCCTCATTTTTGCTCTCAATTTCTTGGACTTTCATCTCTCAAGTTGACACAAATCAACCATAGGAAGTGGACTTCTATCTTTTCTAAGCAAAGTTCTAAGCATATCTAAGGTATTTACCATGAACTTACCTTATTAATTTCATGTTTTAAGTAGTTTTTATGCAAGTTTAATACCAAGTTTCTTGTTAATACTACTTGAAGAAATTAGTTAAAACTTGATATATACTTGCTATATAAAGTGTTCTTGTGGTTAGATAGACTAGTATGTGGCCTTTAAACCTTGGAAATTTATGTTTTATATGTGGTTTAGTTGAGGACTTAAGTTGGAACTCAAGAACACTTAAAACAGTCATGCTGGACCAGTTTTAGTAAAACTTTCATAACTTGGTG
Source organism: Mitragyna speciosa (assembly GCA_024721245.1). Classification (NCBI taxonomy): domain Eukaryota; kingdom Viridiplantae; phylum Streptophyta; class Magnoliopsida; order Gentianales; family Rubiaceae; genus Mitragyna; species Mitragyna speciosa. The sequence continues at coordinate 22,552 of JAMWEH010001226.1, read as the reverse complement.
TAGATAGCTTGGATTCGAATGATTCTTGTTGTTTTAGAAACTAGATTCATAGGGCTTTCAAACGGTATAAAGCTTGCATGGTGGTTCATTGTGTATTAACCGCAGAAAGCTTGCAAAGTTGGCTGAAAATTTGATTCTGCGTGAAACAGTTTTGATGATGAGCCAACTTGAGGGCTGATTTTGAACCTGTTCTAGTTGGAATTTGGATTGATGATCTTCACTGAAAGTTGTAGCCCTATAAACGTACTTTAAAACCATGTAATCAGAATTCCTTAGTTCTTAATGGATTGACCCCAGAAATGGCACGAAGTTGGCTGAAAACCAACCCTGTGCAGATTTGGGTGATGATTCTTAGAGTAGGGATTTTGAATTTGAGTGGAATCTTGATTGAATGTGAGTTTAAATTGAACATAGAAGTTGTAAAACTTGTTGAATTGGATTGGATGGTTGATTTTCTTGCAGGTTTTAAATTTTTGGGTTAGTCCGGTTATAGGGAAAATGCTGCCGAAATTTCGGTAAAACCTAAGAAATAAAAGTGATTAGGCTATGATTTAAGACTCTATAAGCTGTAATTTAGTGATTTAAGCGTGCAGAAATTTTTGTAGATTAGCTATTAGTGAATTAAACCTCTCCGAGCAAAACCCTAGAAAGTTAGAAAACCCTAATTTCGAAAACCCTAAACCCTAGGGTAAAACCCTAAGCTCCAAAACCCTAGAAACTTAACCCTAGAAAGACTTGGGGTATTTCTTGAATTTCCTTATGAAATTTCTTAGATTTTAGTCAGGGTTTTTACACGATTCTTTCTCGTGAATTTCAGGATCCGAAAGTGAGACCCGACCTTTCTACGAGATATTTTCTTAGGCACCAGGTGAGTGTTCTTCTGTGTGCATGATGCATGAAACGCCATGTCATACTAGTTATTATTATTTCCATGCATGAAATGGTATGATTACACTTGACATGAGTATATAATAAAAATGTGTTATTTGAGGAAAGATGTGTACTTTATCGCATCTATTCCGTAATGTGTTACATGCTTTCACTATTTAATGTGTTAATTGTGCTTGTGACTTCCATGGTTAATTTTACTATTTTCCACGGTTAATCAAATTGGGAGCGTATGGGAGAGATATAAGGTGTTGGGCGTTATTTGGTGCTTGTTAATTGTTTATCTGAGTAAAGTCCTGAAAAAGGCTAACTCATGATTGAATTTATTCTTGATCTTGGACTTCCGGGGCTAACTTCACCGTTACTCCTCGGTTAGTCATCCGGGAGCGTTTGGGGTGATATAAGGTGCTGGAGAATATAGGTGCTTGATATTCTTTCCGATAAGAGTTTCATTCCTCAAAGAGGGTAACTCCGGATTGAATTTTACGAGTATGCTGGACCTAAGCTTGCTTCTGCAGTGAGCCCGTATCCACCATTGACTATTTGTTAATTAATTTGTTCACAAATTGTTTATTTACTCATTAAATATTTTATCGAACAAAAATCACATTTCACTGGTATGATCGCATGACTTGAGCACTCACTGGGCTATTATAGCTCATTCCATTTTATTTGTTTTCCTTTACTCAGGTTACTTGAAAAATTAAAGCTGGACCCACTGGTTTTCGATTATTATGGATGTTGTAACTATTGTAATAGCCGAACTGTGTTAGGCTATTTTTGTGAAAATCATGTATATTATGACTTGTAAACTTGCGGTATGACTTGTACCTTTCAGTTAAATAAGAAGAGTGTATTTTATTTTGTTCCATTTTATTTTAGTTTATTTTATTTTAAGTTAAGTACGCTCGGTCGTTTGCGTGAGTGCGTGAATCGAGACCTGGCGAGAGCTAGGCAGGCAGTCCGCTAAGCCCTTTGGTGCGCCTCTGGGTAAGGTGGGGCTGCTACAAAGGATGATAGGGATCCAAGGATGTCTATACTAGTCAAGCAAGCTAAGCATATAGCTAGGTTGCACTTGGCACGTTTCAAGCTCATGGAGGAACTAGTTATCATTGGATAAAATGTGCAAGGATGCTGCCCAAGGGATGAAAACGATCTCAAGGTTGACTTTGGGCTTTGGAATCATGAGTTTTCAAGAAGTCTTGGGTGTAGAGCATGCAAGAATCAATTTGTACATGTGGAATTAGATTTCTTATTGTCTTTGGACTAAATATAAGTACAAAGAAGACTTGAAGTCTAATGGATTCACAAGATCCAACAAGATTCAACTAGGCTTGCTCTTGATGTGGTTAATGGATCAATTTTGTCTACAAGGAAAAAATAAGCTAAAAGTCACTACAAGAAAATCCACATTTTGTGACACGCAAAGTCGTCACAAAAATAAAAAAAAATCGTCATTATAAGCTACAATAACGAATTTTTTGTTGTCATATGGTGGTCACAGATTCTATGTCACTAAAGGGGTCATTGTGATGACTTTATGAGGGCCGTCATAGGAGCACAGTATTCATTAACGAGACAAAAGTTGTCACAAATTTTTCACAATTTGTGACGACTTTTCTTGTCACTGATTCACTTGCATTTTTTGTCATAGATACAAAAAAATTTGTTAGAAATATTACTCAACTGTGACGACTTATGCTCATCACTATTGTTCTATTACCAGTGACAAGAATTGTCATCACAAATTTTATTAAATGTGATGACTTATGCTTGTCACTATTGTCTTGTTCATCAATGACAAGAATTCTTGTCACTGATGGAACTTGCAGTCAGTGAGAACTTCAAGATTGTCACCACAGAAGCATGGTATTCAGTGACAACAATAAAGTTATCACTAAATAGTCTTGCTCATCAATGACAAGTGTTCTTGTCACTGATGGAATTTGCAGTTAGTGACAATATTAGAATTGTCGTCACAAAAACATGATATTAATTTGTAATTATTTTTCTTGTCACTCATTTGTCTTTATTTTTGTTATAAATAATACAAAAGTCTTCACAAATATCAACACAAGATATCAAAAAATTATAGCTCCAATATTGCCACAATAAATAGTAATAAACACACAATTGCCTTTCAAATATATGTATATGTGTGTGTGTGTGTGTGTGTATGCTCATAAACATCTGTAAATCCAAACATACATCAACCATAACATTTACAAAACTAACATCAATTCAAGTACCAGTAGCATCCATCCTAAATCCAAAAGAACATACTACATTTTAGGTAAAACACAAAATGTAAAACAGTAGTATCTTCAAAATGAAGCCATCTTCATGTTCTCGTCCAAAAGCTAGTCTTTTATGATTCTCCTCTTGTCCATGTAATAGCATTGCACTACAGCAAAGTATTTACAAAAGAACATCTATGAGAAGATACTGATAGGAGAAAAAGACTTTGCCGTCAAATAGTGTAACTTAAATATTTTAAATGTCCAAATTAAGAAAATGTAGAAAGATGTCAAGACTGGATATGACATAATGTTAATTGGATTCAATATCAATTTTCAAGTCCAATCAAGTTGATAAGTAATGAACCTATTGCATAATTTGAATACTACTAAAGTGGAAAGAAGAAATTTTGTTAAACTACAAATCACTTACATGAGCAACAACTAAACACATGATATCTATAATGCATTTTTTGTTTAACTGATGAGTGACTGAGAGAATACAACTTAAGATTTCCAACAGAAAATAGACTTCAATCAATGCAAACTTCATGCTATGCCATGCGTATTGGGAAGTGTAGTTTTCAGAACCTATCAAAGCTATTGCACAACTCCATCTAGATATCATTTGTCATAAAAATGATACATAAATAAGGCATGTATTCTTTGCATCACATTCCTATGTTTCCTACCTTAATCTGCTTCTCAAAGTCATGCGTATTCTTTAAGGAAAACGGTAGCTACCTAATTTATTGAAAAGATGGTATCATTAACATACTTCTTGAAAAAGATAAATCTCCAAAATCAAAGGAAAATAAAAAAAAAGTCTAGAAAAGAGACATGGCCTTCTTGATTCATCAAATCTTTAGTTCTAAGAAAAGATTATTAATTGCTATGCACTCTAAGAAAAAATTATGTAGCCATAAAAATTACAGCTACCTCATATGCAAACAAAAAGAAAAGAGATAGGGCCTTCTTGATTCATTGAATCTTCAGTTCTTATGGAAAAAGAACACCAGTATCCCAATTCCCACCACCAAAAAAAAGGATAGTACAATTCCCAAGGGCCAAGGGAGCTCAAGGAGTCCAGCTTCTTTACATAAAAATGGAAACCCATTGTACAAATATGTAGTGACCAAAAATGAGGTTGTAAGCTATGCTAATTAAAATAAAAATAGTCACACTAATGAAAAGAGAAATAAGAAACAAAGACAGACAATTGCCGGTGCATCCACCTTTGATGTTAAACATTATACTAGAAAGTAGTAACACTAGTGTCCTCCCATTCACAATGAATCAAACTCATCAATTAATAATAATAATAATAATAATAATAACAATAATAATAATAATAATAATAATAATAATATTATTATTATTATTATTATTATTTTGAAATGCATTTTCCTAGTGCATAAAGAATTGGATAACAAAAGGAACTAATTATAATAGCGATAAGCACCCAAAAAGATTAGATAACTAAAATTGACTACAAAATTACGAATTCTGTGATTACTATTGAATTGTTCCCATCTATAGCACAAATTGATACATCCTAAACAAGCCAATTTAGACTAATATTTCCAAGCCAAATGAGAAGTGGGAACTCAGCCAAGACGATAAAGAGCAAGAGATAATGATGTCAGCTTCTATCACAACTCCTCACCTCGGCAAAAAGAACTCCCTTTATTGTCTTCACTAAGAAGATTCCCATACATAAGCATACAAATGGCATCCAAAAATAGTATGAATAGCTCCAAATAAGCTTTCCCATGATAGCCGTTCAATCTAGTAAATGTATATCCAAGCATATGCCACAATGTCAAGTAAAGGCGCCTCTCCACTACCCAATGAAAACAATGACATTTTTAGTAGAGAAACTTGCAAAAACCATCATACCAATCCTTTGACAAAAAGGCAATTTAGAGCTTGTGGCCTAAACTTTCCATGAAAGACCCAATGATAAGCTAGCAAGAACAACATAGGTACCAAACGCCATGAATGGAATGTACAAATTTGGAGCATTTATATCATAGATAAGAGGCTTGTAAGAAAACCTTCCACCTATTGGTTCTGTGATTATTTTATCTTACTTCTATTCAGAAACCATGTGCAAAGTTACAAAAAGTGGAACATATTAGTGATGAATTTAGAAAACAGGCCTCTGATTGATTTTTTCTTTCTCTTGCTCAGCCATCCAAAAGAAATTTTTACTCAATTCAATCTCAAATAAGACGACAATTGTAATAGAGAATGAAAGTTAACTCTTCACCTTTGCAAAAGTTGGTCATTTACATAACTCTTTCATTTGAGTAATCAATTGTTTGTACAATGCTCATCTCAAGTTGCTGCTCTTGCAAGTTCGTAATTAGCTCCTTTTGGGCATTGAATTATTCAGCCATTCCTGCAGCTCATTGGTCTACTTCTTCAGCCCTTCTTCGTTGCTCCTTAATTTCACTCCTCTAGTAGTCTAACTTAGTTACTTGGTTGAACTACGGCCACGAAGCTGTCCAAGTATGTAACCAAGCTGTTGCTCACAAATTTGCTTGCTAGTATTGAAGTTGTATTTGCCAACTCTTTTATTGTTCCCAAGACAAGTAAAGCATTATAGTGTTATTGTGCAAAAGGTAAGCCACAAATAGGAGAAGCAAAATAAAAATAGAATGAAATATGTCGCCAAGGTATTTTTTGCTGCTTCATTAACCATGGCCCCCGTCTTCTTTGATGTATGACTGAGCTCAAATAAATCTATCTCTGAAAGTTCTACACCTTCCTTCCTTTTCTGTCAAAATGATCAATTTGTCTTTTCTAGTCAAAATGCACAAGTTTGAACATAGAAATCATCTCCAAACAAAAGAACTAAAATTACCTTTTCTTCGACAACTCTTGCAAATGACTTTGTTCCCATAGTTGTATGAGTTTCATTCTTGGCACGATTGATGTTGTTACGGTTACTAATTTTCTGTAATAGTCAAACAACCAAGAGAATAGTAAATATTTAAACTGAATTTGAAAGAGTAATAATAATAATTAAGGTATGCAACTAGACCTCAAACTCTTCACTCCCAAAGTAGTTGCACAACCATTTCCAATCGTTAGGTGATACATCTTCAGGAACTTGTCTCATTGCTTCTTCCTTTGTATCAAAAGTCAAGAAATAACTGTGTAATTGAGATCGATGATTTCTATATAGATGTTCAACTGCTATTATAGCAGTTTTGGCGTTGGTGTTTTCTTCAAACCAAAAGTCATCCTACAAGAATTGTGAGAAGTTTATGTTACAAGTCATAAGCAGCTAAGTACACAAAGTAATTGCTGGAGTATAATGCGCAATGTGATGTGTTCCATTAGTGATTCAAGGAAAAGCTACAATTACTATAACCATATTGTATATGTTGTCTCTATATTCATACTACATATGTGCCTATTTCTCCACATTAAGCCTCCCAAATTTCCTCACAAGACAGCCACTCTCACTAATGAAGTATTGAGCATCCTTTCCTACTATGCGCCAAATGTATGGATCAACTTCAAAAGTGAGAGTCTCATTATCCTCTCTTTTTTGTGCCAATGCAATATTTTTGGTATGCCCTCTTCTTTTTTGTAATGACACATCTATGATTAAATATAACTACAAAATTTAGTTGATTATACAAGCATAAACAAAAGAATGCAAGTAATGGCAAAAATATAGAACCAAGAAAGTCATAAATATACTCTGTACCAGTACTGCCATTTTGACCATCGTCAAAAGACAAAATGGTCTCATTTTCACCAGATGTACGTGATTCAGAAGTTTGAGGGTGCACAATATTTATGGCATTCAGGTGAGCTTGAGGTGAATATGTTGGAGTCACAAAGGCAGTGGTGCTCTTTGAACTTGTACTTCTGGAAAAAACTTATGGCTGTTTGCTTCCACCTAAATTTTCTTAGACAGATTATTGCTTGTTCTACGTCTGTCTTCTAAATGCTTGTTCTCTTGTTCTAGGTCTAGCCATCTGAAATCAATAAACACAAACCAAAATTTGGTTAAAAAAACACTACAATATATATATGGTATTTTTATATATTCTAATCGACAAATCCAATCAAATAAGTGACAAAAGCATGTTCAACAATTAATTAACTATGATTAGGTGATGACATATTTATTAATTTTAAGTGTTGAATCAATGTAAACTATTCCAAATTAGTGTCATTCTCGCTAAGAATATCCTCATCTTCTTAATTATGACAACTCTCATGTTCATCCAATTCATCATCATAGATGAAGCCATCATTAGGTAGTTTATTACTAATTTTTGACTTGTCAACATGAACAATTGATGAAAATACAGACTTTAAAGATTGTTGTCTTCTCTTGAGAGTGACAGGGGTTTGTCGGGGTCTATTATAAGAAAGAATTCCCTTTGTGCTTCCTTTTGATATATCTCCTTAACTGCTGGCTCTTTATCTAAATGTTGAGGAACATCATAACAATTTCCAGATTGAATCTTTCAACTACAAACCAGTTTCTACCTAATTTCAAGTCTTAAAATGTAAAACACCTGTTCCACATGTCGAGAAAGAACATAGGGCTAGGTCTTGATACCATCTCTGTGATAATATGACACTTGTGATACCCCAATTGTTGTCTATTTGCATGCCAAAACTATCAGCTATCTTTCACAAATCACATATAAATAAGAGAACTTTTTCTTCCCAAGCCAATATCTCACTTCGATAATTTCTTTAATGACATCATAAGAATCAATGGTATTATTACCATTCTCGCCTTTCACTAGCAATACCATTGTTTTGTGTTTTTCTCTCTCTTTCACGGTCTTCAGTGTGAAATTGGTAGTCCCTTAGACCTGCAACCTGTGTACATGCTAACTCTATTGTCTAAACCTAATGCCAATGATCACAATTCATCGTTGTAGAGCTGAGGACCATATAAGACCTGGTGAAGGAAAAAATATATTAACAAGATATATTATATTAAACTTTAATGTAAGAAGTATAGAATTTAAAATCATAATCACCCTACACGTTCTTTGAACCATGCAAAGAATTCTCTATCATGGCTTTGGTCCACATTTTCAGCGCTTTCTGCCTCTAATTTGAATTTTTGCTCACTGGAACAAATTGAAATCATACGTAACTTAACATATCAAGCTAACACAAAGCATAATTTATTTAAGGTCAAAGTGTTACTTTATGTAGTCCTCAAGCTCATCACAATTATTGAGCAACAAGATGTGGATATTTACTAGCTTGAAATCAGATAAAAAAATCTCGTTTGGGCCCTCCAAATGGACAACTTGAGCATGAAAATATTGATAGTTGTCCTAGCTTTGTCAACTCTTTCATTGTTATGATCAGACTTGTCGAATATTGTCTTGACATTATCCATGTACATAGAGCAAACTTCAAGCATTCTTTGCCTATGTACCGCTTAGCAATACATCCCTCTGGTCGAGCCTTGTTCTAAACATAACCTTTTAGTGTACCCATTTTCCTTCATTTAATAAAAATAAAAAATAATCGTTTCTTATGTAGCAAATTAAATAGGTAATAATAATTTACTAAATGAAAGACACTATATACAATGCCATACCTCTCAAATAGGAACATCCAACTATATTGAGCTAGGCTAGAAAGAATAGCTTCAGCGGGATAGGCGAACCATCAGGTGTAGCATTATGTCAAAGAAGGCATGAGGGAATAATCTCTCTAATTTACACATAATCACAAGAATTTTGCTGTCACACTCTTCTAGTATGTCCTTGTGCAGTGTTTTGGCACACAACTTTTTAATCAAATCACTTAATTTAAATAGCAATTGTCGAACTTCTTTAGTTAAGCTTCTACGAATTGCAAGTGGGAGTACTCTTTGAATTTAAATATGAAAGTCATGGCTTTTCATTCCTAAGATTTGGAATTGTCCATTCTTTATGCATTGAGATATATTCAAAGCAAAACCATCTGAATATTTGACTAGAAGCCAAGAAATCACAAACTTTTATTTTCTCCTCTTTTGTTAAATGGTAGCAAGCAAGTGGCATGACATAAGAATCACCAATAGAAATCAAGTGCAGCTCTATTTTATACCTAATTCCTTCAAATCTTTACGACACAGCCAGTTGTCTTTGGTTTTGCTATCCATATCCATTATAATGTCAAAGACACTCTCTAAAACATTCTACACTACATGTATCACATCCAAGTTATGAAAAAGTTTCAAGGTCTATCCAGTAAGCTAATTCAAACAAACAACTTTTCTTGGCGTAATTCAAACCACTATCATCATGTTTGCACTTCCTTGCTTCGATTTGCTGACGAGTTTTTTCAAATTGAATTTCAATATTTTGTATTTGTTCCAGAATTTCTTTTCCAGATAAAGTTATAAAAGAATTCCTAAAATCTATTTTGCCATTAAAAGGTTTTTTGTCTCGGCGCCAATGATGGCCAATAGGTAAGAAACAACAGTGCCCTATGTAAACATAATTTTTTTTTCTATGTTTCAAATGGACACAGGATATTTCTACCATGCAAATCAGACAAGCCTGATACCCTTTAGTACTCCATTCAGATAACATAGCATAGGCAGGAAAGTCATTAATAGTCCACATCAAAGCTACATGTAATGTAAATTTTTGACCAATGTGTGCATCATACGTTTCAATATTGATCCATAGATCATTGAACTCATCTATCAGAGGCTCAATATAGATGTCAAGCTCATTTCCCGATGATTTAGGACCAAGAATCAACATTGACATGATAAGAAAGGATCTCTCATGCATTTCCAAGAAGGTAGATTGTACGCAACGACAAAAATAGGCCAAATACTATAAGTGTTGCTCATGGTCCCTAAAGAATTGAAACCATAAGTTGCAAGGCTTGACCTAATATTTCTAGGATCATGAGCTAAGTCTAGATACAACTTATCAAAGTGTTTCCATGCTTCGCTATCTGCTGGATGCCTCATGGTGTTACCATCATCTACACGTTTTTCTTTATGCCACTGCATATCTGAATGCTATTTCCTTACAGACATACAATTGTTGGAGCCTAGCCTTTAAAGGAAAGTAGAACAGAACCTTTTGTGGAATTTTTGAACCCTTTGACTTGTATGGAGATTCTTTGCAATTCTAATTTGGACAAGTGTCCAAATTTTTTATTCCTTGTGGAAGAGAATACAGTCATTGACACAAGCATATTTTTTTTTGGCTCTGAACCCCAAGTCTCGAACAATTTTCTTAGCATCAGAAAAAAGACTTAGGAATTAAAGCTCTAGTAGGTAGTGCCTTCTTAAAAATGTCTAGCAATGAGTTAAATGAGTTTATAGTCCACCCATTAATTGTTTTGTGATGTAGCAGAGTGACTATAAAAGATAGTTTTGAGTAAAATTGATTCCCAAGATATAGTTCCTTTTTTACATCTTCTAACAATTTTAGAAAGTTATCAGTTTCATGTCAATCACATTTGAACTCTCTCTAATGCATTCTTCTTGGCCAAACTAATTTTTCCCCCATTGTGCAGTACTAATGTCATTCAACATATCATTTAAGTCTTTACTGTTGCTATCCCCTTCTTTGTCCTCATCTTGATTACTATTGCTGTAAATTTCATGTTGAGATTGTTCACCATGATGTATCCATCTAGTATTACTTTTACGAATTTCAAAAGCAAATAAATGATCCTCCACCACACTTTTTGTATGGTTGCGGAAGTTATTGCATTCTTAACATGGGCATGAGATTTCAAGATGCTTTGACTTTTGAGCATATGCGAATTTCAAGAAATTAGCCACCCCAAGTTTATAAGTCTTATTCTTTCTATTATCAAGTTTTATCCACTTTTTGTCCATGTCCTAAAGTTACAAATCCAAAACATAATGTAGATAGTGTGATGTTTTAATATGTAACTGCACATTATAACAAAAGTAGAGAGTTTGACATTATAAGCATTAGCTTAACCATTCATGTCTAGTGGCTTACATGGAAAACTATGTCTGTCAGTTGATTAGTGACATGAGCTTATGTATAGAGTATTTATTGTGTATAATATGTATATGGAGCTTTTGGTATATAGAATGTACGTGCTTCAATACTTTCTCAAAGTTTGTGTATGGAGATTGGAACTATTGAAATAGGTGTCTAATTGCCTTTATGATTCAGCTACAAGAAAATCAACATTTTGTGACAACACAAAGTCGTCACAAAATCAAAACAGTCTTTACTGTAAGCTACAGTGATGAGTTTCTGTTATCACAGATTCTATGTCACTAAAAGGGTCATTGTGATGACTTTACAAGGGTCATCACAAAAGCACAATATTCAGTGACGAGGCAAAAGTTGTCACAAATTTTTCACAATTTGTGACAACTTTTCTTGTCACTAATTCGCCTGTATTTTTGTTATATATACAAAAAAAATTCATCACATATATTAGTCAATTATGATGACTTTGCTTATCACTGTTATTCTGTTATCAAGTGACAATAATTGTCAATTTTATTAAATAGTGATGACTTGTGCTTGTCACTGTTGTCTGTTCATCAGTGACAAGAATTCTTGTCACTAATGGAACTTGCAGTCACAACTTCAGGAGTGTCAGTCACAGAAGCATGGTATTCAGTGACAACAATAAAGTCATCACTTTAGTAGTCCTACTCATCAATGACAAGAATTCTTGTCTCTAATGGAATTTGTAGTTAGTGACAATATTAGTATTGTCAGTCACAAAAGCACTATATTAATTTATGATGATTTCTCTTGTCACTCGTTCATCTGTATTTTGTTATAAATAATACAAAAGTCATCACAATTATCAACACAAGACATCAAAAAATTATAGCTCCAATATTGCCATAAATAAATAGTAAAAAATGTAAAATTGCTTTTCAAATATGCGTGTATGTCTATATGCTCAACTATATATAAATCCAAACCTACATCAACCATAATATTTATAAAACTAACATCAATTAAGTACCGGTAGCATCCATCCTATATCCAAAAGAGCACATTACATTTTAGGTAAAACACAAAATGTAAAACAGTAGTATTTTCAAAATGAAGCCATCTACATGTTCTCGTCCAAAAGCCAGTCTTTTTATCCATCTCCTCTTTCGATGTAATAGCATTGCACTACATCAAAGCCATCACAAAATGGCGTGGCGTGCAAGGGGTAGTGTGGCAACAAATTAGCTTTGTGACAACCTAAAAAAATGTTGTCATTAAAATGAGGCCTTCAATGATAACATCTGATGTCGTCACAGATAAGCTTAAGTTAGACTTATCATTAGTTGCAACATGAGTCAGTCATCACAATTGATACACATCAATGATGACATTTTTGTCGTCACAGATGAGTTTAAGTAGACTCATCATAGTGACGACACAAATAGTTGTCACTATTAACACACTTCAATGATGACATTTGATGTCGTTACATTAGAGCTTAAGTAGACTCAGTTATTAGTGACAACATGGGTTGGTTATCACAATTGAGTGCCCAAGTAAACTTATCATCAGTGACAACATAGTTTAGTCATCACAATTGACACACTATAGTGACGACAATTTGTGGTCACTGTCTAAAGTACATGTTCATGAATTCCATTATGCCGCCCTGACTTTTGCAATTTAGTCTCAAATATGATAAACTAATTTCATTAATTACACTATGGCACCCTGTATTTTGCAATTTAGCCCCATATGTGATAAACCAATTTCATTATCTCTACTGTGGCACTTTTTTTTTCTTTTTCATATTTTTTGTTGATTAGTGTATGGAATGCAATTTGTGGGTTTTATTTTTCTATTTCGGGTTAATGGGTACTTCCAAAAAGGTGTAATTTTGAGCTTTTATCATTCATTTGAGGGTGATGGGTTACTTTGTTTGTTATTGAAAATTCACCACTGAAAAATTACCTTTTAATACGAAACTATGTGTAATCCTTACATTTGCATGATACAAGGTTGTTATTAATTATATTATTCAAATTGTTTATCGTTAATGAACGGTAAGTATACCAAATGAATTTAGTGTTTCATGTATGTATAAGCAAAGTATTTTAATTATTCGATCAACCTTTTTTTTTTTTTGGCTAACCCCGTACACGGGGGAGGGCGCCACTCCAAAATTTTATTAAAATAAACTTATTGAGGGGGACATAAACCTGACCTCATTATTACATCTTTGAAAACCATAAACAAGGAGTACTACTCCTTTACAAAATAACGCAAAATTTTAAATGACAAAGTTAAATACTACTAAATCTAAATGTTGGATAACCAAATCGGTCAAGACGAACTGCACCACGGACCTCTCTAGGTAACGCAGAAAATACTTCAAACATCATGTCCTTCTTAATCTTGATACCTTCATTCGATAATATGTCTGCTGGTTGATTACCCTGTCTAAAACAATGCTCAATAGAAAGAAATAAGTGCTGAAAATTTCTAATTTCCGCCACCTGATGAGACAAATACCATGGACAAGAGATTAACCCTTTTACCATATTCACCAAAACAAGAGAATCAGATTCCAAATGAAACTTCTGAAAACCCTTCACAGCACACATACGAACCCCATACAACATTGCTTTAATTTCAGCCTTCAAGCTAGACTCCCTCCCAAAAAAACAAGAAAACCCAAAAATCACTTTACCATTTCCATCCCTTAGGATTCCCCCTCCTCCACTCTCACCTGGATTGCCTTTTGAACATCCATCAACATTCAATTTAAGCTGTCCCCTCGGAGCTAACCATTTTATAGGACGAACAATGATTCTTCTTTTTTGTCCTTCACAAAAAAGACACCAATCGATCCAATTCAAATTAGGTAAATGAATAGGGAATTTACCTTCAAACCCAATTTTGATGTCCCGCAAGATGTCCCTCACCACTCTCTCCCATGGCACACTCTCCCCTGAAAACACAAACATATTTCTCGTTTTCCATAAATGCCAAAGAACAACAATTGGCGAAAGATGAAGTAAACATCTGTCAAATTTATTCTTAACAGGACTAGTCCACCACCGCATCAACCTCATTCGCACAGTCAAATTCTGCTTTCCAATCCCAATTGGACTCTCAAAATAATTCCAAATTCTGGAGGAAAATTCACCATGCCCAAATATATGCTCAAGTGATTCCATAGAATGCGAATTACAACAAAAACACCATGAGGGACCATGAAAACCAAATTTTTGTAAAATATCAAAACAAGGTAATCTCCTATTAAAGAGTCTGAGCATGAAAATAGACATCTTTACAGGAATCACAGAATCCCAAATACTCTTACTCAAAAGGGTGACAGGCTTACTCTCCCGGATACAATTAAAAGCCGTGTTAGAGAAAACTTACCAGAAGATGTCAGTTTCCAAATCATCTGACCTGGATGTTCCACCTGATGAAGATCCTCTACCTCAGTCCCATCTACACTCAGCCAGCACATATTCATTTGTGCCACCTCCCTAGCATTCAGCATACGCTTCCATAATCTTGAATCCAGCCTACAATGTTCCACTTGCAACGGATTTCTCATTTTACAATATTTTTTAAACATAAAATCCGCCCATAACGACTTCTGCTCTCTAAAGTTCCACCATAGTTTAATGGAAAATGCTTCATAAACATCCTCCAAGGCTCGTATTCCAACTCCACCTTCATCAGCAGGCAAGCACAATCTATCCCATTTAATCCAATGATGTTTCTGCACATCCCCTTCAGTACCCCACAAAAACCTAGCAAAGGCTCTTTCCAAATTCCAAAATATCCCTTTTGGAGGACAAGTAGCAGCCAGAATATGCAATGGGATAGAAGATAATACATGTTTAATGAGTATTAATCTTCCCCCAATAGAAAGGAACTTGTTTTGCCATGCCATGACCTTCTTCACAATTGATGTGCATAACTCTGAAAAATGTTGCTTTTTAGTCTTACCAGTAAATAACGGGCAGCCCAAATATCTCACTGGGAAAGCCTTCTCAGAGAAACCCGTAATTTGCTTGATTACCACCTTTCGAAGCCCTTGACATAGAATGATGACAGAGGAAGCCACTTTTGGAAGCATTTATTTGTTGACCCGATTGTAACTCATATCTCTTTAATACCTCCACCACCAGCCGAAGTGACTTCTTATCTGCACCTGAAAAAATCATAATATCATCAGCAAACGATAAATGAGTAACAGAAGGGCATCCAACTGGAACCTTAAATGGATTAAAACTCGGAACACTGGAAAGGTGATTCAATGCTCTAGGACAATCCTTCTGCTGCAATGATAAACAGTCCTGGTGATAATGGGTCACCTTGCCGCAAACCCCTAGAAGATTTGAAATACCCATAAGGGGTACCATTTATCAAAATCGAGAACCAACAATTTGACACAAGTCTCCATACCATGTCTATCCACCTCTCACCAAAGCCAAAGGCTCTTAATACAGATATCAAATAAGGCCATGAAACACGATCATACGCCTTAGCCATATCCAACTTTAAAACCACATTGCCCCCTCTATTCTTCCTCCCTATACCCCCTACCAGCTCCTGAGCCAAAAGAAAATTGTCCAGACATTGTTCTTCCTTTAATAAAGCCACTTTGCTGAATAGAGATAATTCGAGGAAGAATGCTATGCAAGCCTATTGGACAATACTTTAGAAATCACCTTATTCACAAAGTTGCATAGACTGATAGGCCTAAACTGAGTAAAATTTTGAGGATGAGATACCTTAGGAATAAGTACAATCAAGGAGGATGTGATAGCTTTCGGAAATTCTTCACCACAGAAAAAGCTTTGTACTGCCTTACACAACTCAACTGAAACAATATCCCAAGCCTCAGTAAAAAATTTACCAGTAAAACCATCTGGTCCTGCTGAGCTCTCCCCATCCATATCGAAACACCACCTGTTTAATTTCTTCCATCGCTGGGCACTCCTCCAGTAACTGGGTGTCATGTTCTGAAAGTAACTTTGGAATCTGACTCATCCCATCTCCTGTCTGAAAACCTTCTTGAGAGAATAAATTGGCAAAATAGTCCACAGCCACCTGCCCAATATCTTTCTCATTTGTCACCCAATCTCCCGAAGGAGATTTAATTCGATGAATAATGGAGCTAGACCGTCTACCCGCTACCACTGCATGAAAAAATTTTGAATTTTTATCACCTTCCTTCCACCATTTAATGCGAGCTTTTTGCTGCCAGAAATTCTCCTCAACACAAAGAGCTTTGCTCAAATCTACTCTTGCCCTTTCCATGTGCTCCAGTGCCTGATCTGAGCCCTCCATGTCATACCTTCGTTCTACTTCAGCTGCCTTATGCTCTAGATTTTTCACCAGTTGTAAAGATGTTCCCGTATTTCTGATTTAGACCAGCATCGGAGTGTTGCTTTAACCAGCCTTAATTTACGAGCCAAGCACAGACATAGGTGTACCAAATTGCAGAGGTTGCCAAGCCTCCCTAACCACCTCCAAGAATTGAGGGTGACTACACCAAAGGTTAAGAAAACGAAATGCACGTGGCTTGTCATCCAATCTTGACTTCCCACACATCATGAACGGAGCATGATCTGACGGAGCTCTCGACAGATTTTGTACCTCCAAGGAAACATTCAAATTCAGGAATTCATTATTAAGCAACACCCTATCTAACTTCTTCCAAATCCGTGCACTTCCTGTGTCTATTGTTACACCAGGTAAATGGTGATCCTATACAACTTGCGTCAAAAGCTTGGATGTCTTGCAAAAATGCTAAAAAGTCAGCCAGCTTCATCTATTACAAAAGGCCTACCCCCTTTCTTTTCCTCCCCATTTACTATCAAATTAAAATCCCAAGCAAGCACCCATGGAAGAGAATTACCACTTTCAGCTTTAATAACGTCCCACAAAAATCGTCTTTCAACCATCGAGCATTTTGCATGTATAAAAGACAATTTACAATCCGTAGCAAAATAATGACTAGAAGCAATCAGCGACACATGTTGATCAGATTCGCCAACTAAAGAACATGACATAGAATTTTTATAGAAAATCCAAACTGATCCCTCCACGTTATTCACCCCAACATCCATACCGATCCTCAATCTAATCTTATTCAAATTATTAACCCCTAGTTTAGGTTCACAAATAGCTACCAACTGTATATTATTCACACGAATTAACTTCATAAGCCTTCTTAAATTAGGCACACGGCCGACCCCCCTAATATTCCAAAAAAGAAAATTAATCATGGGATAAAAGTTGAAAAGAATTGCTGCCTTGTCTGACCTGTGACCTCAAGATTCTGTCTGAGGATACCTTAGCTCGGGTAGATTTCTTTTTTCCAGGTTTATAAGGCAACCATTCCATCGCTTGTTGCTGCAATGCATGAATCTGATGTTCTTTTGTTTCTAAGTTGCAGAAATCCAGACGCTTTTCCAAGCCAAGAGGATCTGGTTGTGCACTTCCTATTGATCCCACGTGGAGAAAGATTACCTACCAAGACCTCCGCTGCATTCACCATTTCCTGATGGACAGTACCTTCCATCAACCGAGCATCCTCATCCTCTCTCAAACCTATGGGAGAAAGTCCTTTTCCAGGTTCGTCCCCATACACTTCTTCCTCTTGAACATCTATATCAGCAGTGATGTGTTGTGTTTGCTCACCAGAACTTGTACCAGCAACTGGATTACCCAGGTTCAAGCCCACCTGTTGATTAGATATGCTACTCTTATCAGCAGGATCCCGCAACAACCTGTTAGTGCCAGAAACATTCCTGTCATCCAAGTTGGGCTCCAATGAAGCACCCTGGGTTTCCTTTTCAGAGTTTACTTCCGGCTGCTGCATGTCAATCAATGCATGTTGCTGCTGCTGCTGCTCGTGCGAACCTATAGGTTTAGGTACATATTTTTGCTGCTGCTTCTCCTTCATCAAAACTTGCTCCACTTGCTTTTCCTTCCCCTTTCCAGTCATTAGTCTACAAGCTGATTCATCATGCCCTTAGTTTGGAGCAACGATGACAATATGAAGGAAGATCTTCATACTGAATCCGCTGCCAAAAACCCCCCTCGCCAACTGCTATCCAGATTCGACTGGGCAAAGACACAGAGATGTCAATATCCACACACAATCTAGCCATGTGAGGCCTTGCAAGAGTGGCTGTTGCAGCGTCCAATTTCAACGGTTGCCCAACAGCACTTCCAATTGAAAACAAGCGCCGCCTTATCAAAAAAATGGATAGGAAGCCCCTCCATAGAGATCCAAACTGGGGCTCTAGTTGATTCAACATTAGCCCTGAAGTCTGTAGACCATTTAAAAACTCGCATGGGAAACTCACTGATCATCCATAATCCTTTTAGCCAACACCGCAAGAATGTCTTCCTCACCAGAAAATCGTATCAAGACATGACGATGGTCTAATAGCCCAAGGGAGAATGTTCCTGCAAAACCAATCGCTGTGAACGCTTTCCTCACCACTTCCATGCTTGGATGTCCATGAGAGAACTTGCCAATGAGAGCAAACTTGAAGGGAACTACCAGTTTTTCAACCTCCTGCAGCAAGAAAGCAACTGCCGGTTCACCTTTGTGTGATGTCGTCGGTTTGATCTTCAAAGGAGAGTATGAGTTGTTGATGAGAACATCAGCAAAGGACCTATTTGGTTGAGAAGGTTGCCCTCCAACCTTAGGTTGAAGGGCCTCCATGGCCGAACCCTAGTTTTTCAAAAAGAAAGAGGCGGTAGAGAGAAAATCAAGGAGAGAGAAAACGTGAATAAAGGGAAAGTTCATCAATACCCACACCGATCAACTAAAATAATTGTCAAGTATTGTCAAATTGCAACTTGTATTTGTATATGTATATGCTGTGTGTATGGGTATATGTCTACATCTGTGTTTGTATATGTGTGAGTCGCATATATGTATGTGATAAGTAAAAAATTTCTCAATATTATTATATGTTTTGGTGTGATTGATGTGGGTGGTTAGGTATACAAATATAGCAACAAATCTCTCAAATTTCACACACATACAAATAATAAAAATACCTAATTTCCCTATAACTACAAGTATACAGGTCGAAACGAGTATCGGGATATTAGGGTCGATCCCACGAGAAAATTTTAATGACAATTACCAAAACTTGTTAACTTACTTTTTTATCTAAACATTTCATCGAACATATGGTAGGTGAAGTAAAGAAAGTTCAAACACCTTAAGAAAAGCTAATGGATGGAATTCACAAATAAAATTTTATCCACTAATGGTCACAAATATGCATAATAAGATTAATAACTTGCTTATAACACATTGTCTTACTAAGGATTCAATTCTATTGGCAACCAAAACTTATTCTCATAATGAATTGATTACTACTACCAAACTTCATTCTAATGATGATTTGATGCTATTAACAACAAGATTTCCTATTCTCATAGTGAATTTTTTTATTGCTAGCATGTTATGATCATGAATTGTGATTGTTACTTGTTAAACAAATAACCTTATTCTACCTATAAGCACCATATTCTCATGTGTCTACTAGTAGGTCTCATCTACTTTTCTCTATTGTTAGATGCAATTCTCATTGTCATATAACAAACAAGATGATTTGCAATTGAGATTAATCAACTACAAGTTTAAAAACCAAGTAAATGAACAAGCAAGAACAAGACATGTCAAGATAAGTCTTTATTCAATACATATCATTAGTTTCATCCACCTCTTAAACTAGTATCTAGATCATAATGAAAAATACTAGTATGAGAGTCATAAAATCAATACACAAAACCATAACAAAGTAAGTAAATAAGAGATAGGATGAAGAAATCTTATTCAAATGATGAACAAGGTTCCAAATATCTACTATTTCTCTCTTGAAAATGGATTGGAACATAGGAATTCTTCAAGAGTTTTCCTTACAAGTGCTGAGTTTTCTACTACACACTATAAATAAAACTACTAAACTAACACAACTTGGGAGTACTGCTCCCTCCAAGACTTGTTCTAAAATATTATACAAAGGTCCCTATATATAGAAAGATCAAGTTCAAGGTCCCTTTCCAACTTGCATGATGAAATGATGAAATTTGATTCCATGAACCTCAAAAGTCTTGCCTTGAGATTTTTAATATCATCTAGGAAAGTTCACCAACAACTAGCACCCCAAAAAGTCTTCAAATAAGCTGTAAAGTTGGTGCAAGTTGCTGCTCAATCCTTTTCTACCGATTGTTGATCTGTGGGTTAGCTGACCTACGGATCCAACCTGCAGATCGAATTTACTCTTCCTCAAAACATGAAAGTTGTAGCCGTTTGAGTTAGATTTCTAACACCATAAGAATTAGGTCATTTAGAGTTCTGGATGTAAAGATATGGGCAAAATATTATAAGGTGGTTATTCAGTAATTTGGGTTTTTGATTATGAAGATGTAAGAACTGGATTTTGATGTCTTATAAGAATTGTAGAGTGTCCTATCAGCTTTAAATTGCAAGAAGAATCATCCTAATACAATATTTGTAGCTTAATGTTATTGTCAAAACACAGAAGTATGTCATTATTGCCGAACCCTAATTTTCTCCATTTCTTCAATTTCATTGCTTCTTTGCACTTCTCTTTTGCTTGTTATTCCTCGTATGCTCTTGAGACCTTTTTATGATGTTGACCTTGTAATTCCATGGTGAATTTGTTGATGAGAATTTCAAAAAATTAAACAAAACAATCCTCCAAGTTTGAATGTAAAAGTTGTTCCTTTAAGCTCTAAATTCAATCATTCCTTGAATCTACAATAAATGTGATAACATGTATTTCAATTGATCCAAATTATGATTGAATGTATAAAACCTACAAGATTGTACAAAGTTTGTGTATTAATTTACTCAAAAAATAATTTCCTCTTCAAGGCCATAAAAATCGAGCTAAAAACTCTAATTCTTGAGAAATTATTCAAATGGAAGAACAATTATGAAATTGAATCATTTTTATATCAAAAATACTAAAAAGATACTAAAAACACATTAAAATCATATATAAAATATTATATTAAAATAGGTAAATTTATTACTTATCAAACCCCCCCCCCCGGCACTTGAATCATTGCTTGTCCTCAAGTAATTAGAAAATCAAGATATCAAATGATGATTCAAGACTTGAAATAACACATGCCTCATTGTTGAATGCAATTCCACAAGATAAAGTAAATAGGCATTATGCAATTTCTTGTAATGTTTCTAACACTCATTATATCAAGTAAAAAAGAAATAATTATCTCAAGACTAAAACTAGTTCAATAAAATTTCATTGCCTTACAAAATTTTATAAGAAAATGATCCATATGTTCAATCAAAGTACTTCACATGTCTATGATTATTTTTATTTTTCCACTTGAGGGAGTATTATTAGCAAACAAATTGCTTAAGATGAGAATGTCTTTTGATACGAAAACCGACATTGACCGATGAAGCTTCTCGGTTACTCAATATCTCAATGTTAAGCAAGTAGCAAAAACCATATTTGAGAAACAAAATTACCTTTTTACGCAAAGATCAACATTTGCCGATGAATATTCCTGGTTACTCTACAATTTACTCACTCAACTTGCTATGCATTACTCATAATTCATGTACCGTTTATGAAGATCCCTGGTTACTAAGCACAAGAACAATTGGAGTAGAAAAAACTACTTCATTCTTTTTCATTTTTATAGTATAAGAATCCCTCATTTCAAGTATTAACCATAGATTACATGGTTCAACTAACTAACCATAATCATCATTTAATTTGTAAAATCAAGTAAAGAAAAGAAATTTAAAATCAAACATGCCAAATCAAGATATAATTACAACTATTTTACAAGATATAATTTCTTAAAAACACAACTCCTAATCACATAATAACTATTTCTTCATATTTTTGTAGAAAAATATTCAATCAAAGTTGCATACATTATTTCAAAAAGTAAAAATAATTTAACAAGTTCATAGAATAAAAGTATGATAAAGAGGCAAATTTTAAAAAATTTGACCATATTTTACCAAAACAATATCTTGACACAATTATTCAAAAACCACACCAAACATAATCCTCTACCTTCTCCCACACTTAGAATATCAAATTGTCCTCAACGTAAAAGGAAAGATAAGAAAGAAAATGGAACAAGAAAACTCCCCTTATTTGGTTAATATGTCTAATTGCTGATATTGTTTCTATCCTTGAAGTCCTTGGCCTTTGTTGAGTTCCTTTTTGTAATACTTCATCATGGTGTCAAATGGTCCATTCTTACTCACTAACCTTGTTTCAAAATTTAGAAAAATTCAAAAGTTATGTTAAAGCATATTTTAATAACAAATAAGCTCAAAAAGTAACATAGCATGCTTTGAAGTACTTGATTTTTTCCACACTTAGTTCTTGTAATGTAGCTCCAAAGAGGTGAAATTTTGATGCACATATGCTTTGAATA
>JAMWEH010000485.1:0-37206 GCA_024721245.1 Mitragyna speciosa | reverse complement strand
TTGGGTTTTAATTTCCATGGATCATCATAGGTCTTGGTTGAAAACCATTTGTTAAAGGTTTTGTGAAAAGTTAAATAAGTTTTTATTTATTTTTTTAAAAAAATTATCTCTCATTGATATTATTTTGATACGCGGAGAGGGAAGAAAAAACTAATCTGCTTCTTTTGAGCGTGAAAAATTAACTGAGTTCTTGAGGAAATGTTAATGCGTTTTGTGGACTAACTTATAAGCGAAAAGACTTGCCCATTTTTACTTTATCACTTTGTTAACAATACGTGAAAAAAATTAGTTGTAGGATTCTGGTTATTATTGATAATCTGTAGTCATCAGGAAAACCTCTTAACATATACACAAAGCACAGATGATATCATTTTATACTTTTTCGACAGTGTTTGAGCTAATTAAGCATTCATTAACCCTTGAATCCTTGATCATGGCAGCAAGTATAGGTTGGAAATTAATATTCTGTTTGCATAGTCTTTATATATAGCAATAATGATAGACAACTGTCCACTATTATCTTCAATTACTTCAGAAAAATGGTCTATCATTGGTCAGGTATTAGCAACTGGGAAGACCGATGGTGATACATGGTTTGGGAATTAGGTGGAAATTAAGTCATGTTCCATATTTGATATACAGAACGCATTTTGCTATATAGACAGCAAGAAAGTGCTTCCGGGAATGATACTACTATTGATAAGATCAATAATGGAAGGAAAAGGTGAAGTTCCAAAGGTACTAGAAAAGGTGCATAGATAAAAGTACTCTCAGAAAGAGAAAGGTAAAATGAATTGTGTGATCAGCCACGAGGAGTGAAAAAAGCGAACGACTTTTGTGTTAAAAGGGCCGTCCACTTTCTGCATTATATTAAAATTACTCAGCATGCATGGATGAGTTATTTTCCTTCCTGCTTTTGAGAAGAAAATCGGATTCCATCGAGGCCTTCACATGTCAATTAAATAAGACATCGTTCTTAATTCGCTGGATTATTTTTATTTGTATCAGAATCATAATTATACTAATGAGAATATTTGGAAAATATTATAGTAGTAGTTTCTTTAACCAAGAGTAATGAATTTGATGCCTCCCATGCGTACGTACGAATATTTTCAGTGACATTAGGCGAATTAGCGTCAAACTTCTCACACAACCAAAACATAACACACTTCCATCCCAATTAAGAAAAGCAAAATTGTCTCCTGACGTATAAAACAATTATGACCACCCGATACTTTATTGCTTTGAATTTATCATCCTATTATAGATGCTTGTATACTGTATAAAGAAATTCATATAAAAACCAATAAATCTCCTTCACTAGTTACTATGGTTGAGGTCATGATCTATAATACTGCTTGTCTATGAGCTTCTCAACTAAGTAACTATACCTGTGATTTTCACTTTCAACCGGAGCAAGTGGCTAAGTGAAAGATGAGCCAAAGCAGGTTAAATTGTAGTGGGAAAAAAAAATGGAAAAGATACACAAAAAAATGAAGTAAAGGTAATCTTGAATGGAGTCTTTTTAGCAATCGGAAGAAAGTGAGTGCATAGGTACATTTATAGCCAGGCAAATAGAAGAGGTATTAAAACTGAGAAGTTCTATGCTATGCTATGTACTCTTACTGCACGACCTAATATCATTTGAATAAAGGAAAAGAAAATACACATTTTGTTGGAGAAGTGAAATCCTAAAATAAAGAAGGAATCTTCAAACTGTAAAAAGAATATGTATGACTACAATGACGGCCTGTCAAACATAAATTCTTTGTCGTGTTTATACATGGTATGTAGTAGTCCTCCCCACCTAAGACAATTTTAACAACTTCCCAAAAAATTCACATCTAGCTAGCCCTGTGAAAAGAATTAGAAAAGGTATTATCTACTATCATTAAATTCACATATATTTATGGTGAACAAAAATTATCTATTTAAAACTATAGTTTATTTAACGGGTACCCTAGGGACATTTTAATAAAATTCATAAATAATTAATTTTAGCTTTATTAACTAGGTATACACATTGATGCGCACTGGAGACTACGTAAAAAGAATAGGGATAAGGGTCTCAAAGGAAAAAAAAAAAAAAAAAAAAAAGAACCCTGTTTCATGGAAGACCCCGTTCTTTCTCCTTTTCAAAGTTGCAGCAGTACTTCCCGAAACTCCTCATCTTTTTCAAAAGACACAAACGACAAATACCCTACTTATGCTTGAAGGTTTAATTTAAAGTGATGAAGTTAATGATCTTTTGGCGATTCTAAAGTAAAAAACATCTTTAAGGATTAAAGAGAGATACTAATCTATGGTTTTTTATACAATTGTAATATTTTAGTCTTACTTTTCTTTGTGTACCAAGTTAAGTGTTTTGAACCCTTATTCTGCAACTTTATCATGCTTTCTAGAGATAAGAACGTTGGGTTTCGAAAATCAGAGGAGAAAAAGTTATTCTTTTACAAAAACGCATCATAAAGCATTAAAAGTAGTGCTGGAGCTCTTTTGATATTTCTTAGGGAAGATTTGCTTTTTCCCTTCTTCTAAAGCAGAAAAGTTGCCTCTCCTTTGCACAATTCTTACGTTATGGATCATCCCTTAATTATAATAACCCTACTTTATGCCTTCCCGACATCCCTTTTACTTAACACAAATTTTTTTGGTTTCATAATGCAACAATCTTTTACTTAACACAAATTTTTTTGGTTTCATAATGCAACAATTATTCTTTGTGATCTCCATTGGCTCCTACACATTAATCCACTTGAGCACCATAATCATTCCATTTCCAATATTCGTTTCTCTTGTAAATTACATGATCATCAATCTAGCTTGTCATAATCAGGGATCAACTTGTTCTTTCATAAAGAAATAAAAAAGTGGGGCGGCACATTCCGCAAAAATATTACTATTAAATTTTGTATATAGCTCTACTTGATTTTGATATCCAATTTTTTTATAGGTTAAATCATTTTATGTGGTGAAGGTCTCTTGTATGAATTTTTTGCTCATTAAGCATTCAGTAACTGAATGACTGTCTGAAAATTAATTTTACACAATTAAACAACCATTGGCTTATTGTCAGTATGAAGCCAATTTAATCACTTTGCTGTTGCATTAGAAAAAAGAAATCCTACGTAGTATTTGACTCGGTAAAAAGATTTTGCTTTCTCAGTTTGCCAGTGTGATGAAATGGACAGTGTCCGTCATGACAAGATATATAAAGTTTACTTCCGCATGAAGTAAAGGCAAAAGGCCGTTCAAAAGCTTAGACTAATTGTATGTAAAGACGTGTTCTAATGCAAGAAAATACTAATAAAGGCGAATCCGAGACTAATATTAGCATTCAAGTTTAAGTATTACGAGTGTTTATATTGTTGTCTGACGATTAATGTGTTGTCAATATATTTATGTATACAATACTGCACTATGGATTAAGACTGTTTTGGTCATAAAAAATATGTATGTTACTATTTTCGAATTTTTACACTTAGACTAATGGAGGGCAAGGAATGGAACCAGAAGTGAAATGTAAAAGAGTAGTGAACTAACTATATATGCTTTTATCTAGGTTTATGAGGTAAGAATAATTTTAGATTACTCTTTCTTCCATATATGTAAAAGTTTTAAAGAACACAAACTAAGCTTATCATTCGTGCCTTCTAATTAGAAGATCAGAAATCATTTGCAATTGCAACAATCCAGTTAATCGTCAAGCCCCATTTTGATCAGTTTGGGATCCTCGGAATCACTTTTTCTCCAGTACCAGTTGAGTTGAAGGCCATTCACAAAGAATTGCCACCTCGTGTTTACACCTAGATAAGTTAGATAATTATTAAAGTGTGAATGCAAGATGGCAATTCTTTGTGAATGACAACTCAATTGATACCGGAAAAAAATAACATAGATGATCTCGTGTGCATTTTGATTGCTTATAAGTTTCACATAATGAATTAACCAAGAGACTTGTATATAGAGTTTTGTACGGAAATATTGACAACTTCCTCATTCATACTGCCTAAAAAGGAAAAAAGAAATGAACAAATCAATATTGACGTACTTTCAATTTTTGTTTTTTGCACTACCAGCAAAGAGTCCAATATTCAGATTGTCTAAGCATCAGGAAAGAAAATGAATAATCAACATTTTTACGCTAAAATGGGAACAGATGACAAATAAAAATTCTAAAATTAAAAAATAAAAATAAAAATGAAAGTCACAGAGTAAGATGTTTCAGTTGGTTGTCCTATTTACAGAAACTAAATTGAACCGAAAGGTCTACATAAATCTATTGACCTATTTAGAATCCGAGGGGGGGAAAAAACTCTTGATTACCCGAAAATCTGAGGATTAGATTACAGTTAATTACACAAAGTTCTCCCTACAGTTCCTGGACTTTGAAGACGATGCATTTATCCACATTCTCAAGAATCCCTATATCATCAATGGACTGATTTTCTTCATCTCTGTCGTTATCAAACGAAAGATTCAAGTCCAATGAAACACAAGGGCTGCTGGTTTTGTCCATGATGCCTCCTTTTTCTTCGTCTATTTTGTGCTTAATAGGAGGAGAACATGCTCTTGATCTAGAACTAAAACTCTCACATGACAAAATAATAATGGCATCGCAAAGACACACTTCTTCACCACTTGAGTTTGTTATTCTTCCTCTTTGAATAGCTCTTTTGATGCCCACTTGAGAGCTAAAATCAGCTTCCTCCACATCTTCCACCAGGAAAACACGATGAGGATTCAAAGAAATGGCTTGTGAAAGTCTTCCAATGTAACCACAGCTTTGTTCATCTCTCGACCTTTTACTATTTCTCAAATCTTCAGTTGAATCGACTCTTGTTGACGAAAAACTGCTTAGAGAAAAAGATATAAAGCTTGAATAAGAACCAAAAACAACTTTAGCTAATTCCCTTGCAATCTTTTCTTTAGCTTGCACATCAAGACCTTGGAAAAAAAGCCACGTTTCTTCTTTGACCTCATGAACACTAGTACTTCTAATGTTTTCTTTTCTTTTTAGCATTCCAGACCTGCATTGCAAAATAGTGCCAGCAATATCAGGAACGACATCTTTTTGCCATGGAACTTTTTGCTCCAATGCATTGCATAAGATATTCAGGTTCTCAGCATTGAACTCCTTAAACCTCGGGATGTACTCCGTCTCCATGAGATCGCTTGAAGAAGCAGAATTTGGAGCAGAAGTAGTAATAGGTGAAAATGGAATAGCTTGCTCAGGGTCGACCCTGAATGACGGCCTAAGCCCAAAGAGTGTTGAATGGCTGTCGTGTAAATCGACATGCTGTTGATTATATGAAAAGAAAGAAGCGGATGAAGAAGGCGAGGATGATGGAGGGAAGGTTAGCGTTCTCTCAAGCGACTTCGTCTGATTGTGGACTGAACTGCAAATTGTGTTCCATTTCACGGGAGCAGTACAGTTCTGAATTAAAAGACATCATGGAAATAAAAAAGTTATTAGCTTTCTACGTGCATAAATTAGGGGTGGAGATACTGTTGAAGTTGCTTTAGATTGTTGAAAAGCAAATTAGTATTATAACCTGATAATTGTTTTTGAGTCTTTTGCTTTGATCCTTGAGCCATGAAGGCAGGCTGGACATTGAAGCCTCGCTGTTAGAGATTCTGTTTCGTACACTTCGAACTTCGGCATCAGCAACGCAAGTTAGCTGCTTGTCCTCCGTGTTCCCAAGTAGTAGCTGACATGAGTCATTTTGGGCTTTCTTGAGTATTGACTCACTTTCTAAGCAAGTGCTGTTAAGATTACAACAAAGATTATCCATGCAAGAGCTAGATTAGAACTACAGTAATTATCTTAAAGTCACTATTCGCTATCTTTGTTTAGCATTCAAAATGAAATCAATAAAACTCGAAACTTGTGTAATCACACAAGGGATAATCGTAAAAGCAATAGGAATTAAAGGAAAGTTGGATGGGAGTAAAGGAAGTCTGGAGAATCTCCAAACCGAACTACTACCATCGAAAGCAAGGACCTAGAAAGACGTAACTCTACTTTCCTAGTAATATAAACTGGAAATTCAAAGCTACCATTTCTTGCTCACTAAAACTAGCAATTAAACGGATCATGACCTAAGTAATATAAGTTAATGAGTAACCGGGACAATCTTTTTCTTACCTCTTGGTATTGAGACTAAGACCAAGACTGCCAGTAGGCAGTGTAATTGGATGCAGCCCCCAAAGAGTTTCGAGTGACTGGTGACCAATTCTGCACCTCATGTATGTGTGAAAGGTAGCGATCCCCATGAGCCAACACCTTCCATTTTCTCCAACCCCACAAACCAATCTCCCAAATTCCATAATCATGTGCTCCACGGGACAATAGTATTTACTTCTTCCTTGCTCACCACAACTAGTCCTGTAATCAGTGATCCATTTTAGATCCCCCAAGTATAATACAACACCTTTTTCCATAAGACTCCTCAACAAGCAAGTCAATTCCCCTATCTTCTGTTCAACCTCTTCCCTGCGGAGATTACCAAAACTATTTAGCGTAACACTTACAAATTTCAACTCCCTCAATACCTCTACAACCTCGCCTTTATCGATCTTATCCATCATTCCTCTAACTACACCCTCTAAGCTGGCAGGACACTCTCCTACCATTACAATATTTTTCCTTCTTTTGTTCATCAAGCTCTCTAACACACAGTCCACATCTTCATCCTTAACAGGAGTTCCAGATGCACCAAGTTTGCTTATTTTCACTACACTTTCTGCATTTGGAGTCGGCTGGGATGAGACAAGTATATTGTTTTCTTGGGACTTAATCCTCGATGGCAGGGCTTGAGATTGAGAAGAACATAGTTCCAAGGAAATAGCTTGTTCTACATTGCTTTTTACTTGAGTACTCGAAAAACCAGCTTCTCTCATGACTCTACTTACACTAGGGTCATCCAAGATGGATATTATAAGCTGCTGTAGCTCTATTTTCACAGCTAGGAGGGGTTGCTGCTGATTCTCTATACAGCCACGCCTTTGATGGGCTTGAGCTCGCTTGAAGGCAGCAACGAGCGCATTGGAGATTGTGGGATGTTGAGATTGAGCACCTAACATGGCCCCCGATGAAGAAGCAGGGAGACGATTAAGTGCAACGTTGAAGCAAAGCTCCAGAGCTTTGCATTGGAGGGGATGAGAATGAGATTGGAGACAAGCAGTTCGGAATAGGCCATTGGTAGCTGAAAGCATGGTGTTTGCAACATGAAGAGGTGTTACTTGGGCATGACCGCGTCTTCTAGCAAGGAATAGAGCTTGTTTTACAACGGTTGCTGCCTCTACTGTTAGAGCTTGCTGTACTGTGCACCCTCCTGCTCTCATATTTTTTGAACAAACTGATGAGTGCTACAGCAAAACCAAAAAAACCTTGTAAAAAGTTTTCAAAGTTCTAGCGGAAATGATCGTTTCACGGAGATCACTTTAACTGAAAGAAAGAAGAAAAAGGATCTCTAGTTATAGTTTCTGAATGATCAAATGGCAAAAAGGAGCTGGGGAGTTTTATGGATAGAATTGGAACAATCAGGAAACAAAAACCTAAGTAGGGTGCCTTTCCACTTGAGATAGACAAGAAGTAAGCTATATATGCTATTATGAGATGCATATATGCTTTGGGATGTCTCTAAATCTTTTGTTAAATCCCACACATATCGACATGTACTGTGTGGTACAGAAGAGTATTATTGAACCTGTAAATCTAGGTTAGATTATGCTTGGAACGTGTGGAAAGAGGAGTGATTGAAATATAGAGAGGACCGGTGGAGAGGAGATCAGGTGGGCTGTTCTTTTCTTGGATGTGAGGTTAAATTTGGGGTCCAAAGTCGATTTGAGTAGTAGAAAGTGGAAAGCATGTGCTGACGAGGATGATGAATACACCAAAGGCAACTCAGCTTTAGTCTTTCTCTCTCTCTTTTTTTTTCTGGGGGCTCTCCCAATATATACTACCGCAGAGATATCTGGATTTGGGGTGTGGAAGTGGGACTCTGCCTTTCATGCAATTACTCGTATTTAATTCACAAAGGCAACCACAGAAATACCACCATCACATATGCAACAAATCAAGAACCACAGCCCCCCCCCCCCCTCCCCCACCCCAGCCAAGCTAATTCAATAAAAAGAAGAGGAAAAAGGAAAAGGCATAAGAACAAAAGTGGCACAGGCTACCTGATGTAGCTTCAGTTTAAAAGATTCAGCCTAACCTTTCTCTACATGCTCTGTTTTTATTTTTTTGGTAGATGTTATATGTGCACATTTCAGTCAAGGAATGGCAAAGTGGAGCTTTTGACCGATTTTTCTGTTCCTAGAAAATAGTATAGACGCGTATTACATCCAAATATGAAGGAAAACAGGAGTTAGACGAGAGGAACCCCTATGTATATGCGCGGACCAAAAAAGAGAATTGCAAGTTGCAACAAGGGACAGAATGCGGAGTGTCCTGGGCAGAAAAAAAAAAGTCATCTTGTATCGAACAAGGATGAAGCCAAGTACTTTTTTTTTTATTTAATATTTGTTATTTATTTGTGTACGTCTGCTTCTTAAGATATGCATCTATTAGCGGCTTTATAGCCATTTAAGTTATCTCCTAAACTTATTTCAGCCCGGATCCGTGTGAAGGTGGGGTGGGTGACTATTTGACCTTTTTCCAACCTTAGAATCCAAGGAAGATATGGTTCTTCTCCTATATACTACTTGCAGCTAATAGAACATTTTTCAGTCTACATCAATGTACATGTATTAAAAAAATACTAGCATACGTCCAAATGTGCAAGTATAGAGGCACTTTATGCATGGGGATTTTGAAATTCTCAATACATTCCCCTACTTCTCTCTTACAGACAACCCAAAGGCAGGCAGAATATTGTACCACAAAGTTGAAACTTTTTAACATTCCTTGATTTATTCAAGTTATTGAAGGACTATGCCAGTTATGTGTACAAAATTGGCCCTGAATATCTAAGTCGGTAGGATTCTATTAAAGTAAAAGGCTTCTATTTACCCTTGGTAAGCATCCATGCACTTAGAACTCGAATTACCAAACTAGAAATTAAACTGAGTAAAACTGATAAATATAGTTGCGATGCTCGTTGCATAATGATTTAGATGGATATTCTCACAAGATTAAGTTCCTTGATTAAATGTAAATTTTAAGCGCCACAGAGAATTTCCTAGACCTGTGGAAGAAACCAAGAAAATTGAAGTGTGATGCCTTGAAAATTGAACATCTGTAACAAAGCTTTTCCCCCTTCTTCAAATTTTTTTTGGCTCAGATTCTTAGAAGAATTTGTGGGGCGATCTTGCTTTTTCTGTTCTCTCCCATGACATGCAAGATGTTAGTGGCCTCGGTACTTATCAGCGTGCTTATGTTGGCATAGAAAGGAGAGCAATTGAGCAACAGCACTCACAAACCAATGCCCACCACCCCCTTATCTTAATGGTCATATATCCCAAATCAAAACCCCTGTAGACAAAGCAAACAATATTCTTGTACACAACAAACGAGAGATCTCCCTTTCATTCCTCAATCATCTTTGGCTTTTATCTGCACAATTTTCCTGACAAACTTCTGATATTTATTCAACAACTTTAGCTCTCTTTGTCTCTTTGAACTAAAAGTGATTCGGGGAAAAAAAACACTAACATGAACTTAAATTAACCCAAAGATAGAGATCTGCCAATCAAGTTAAAGAACGGAAAACATTAAAAAGACATTTCCATTTTATTTTTGTTTGATCTTTACATATGTTGGCACTATCCCTATGAAAAGAACAATGTAGACGCAAAAAAGAAATCCCTAGGAATGTTTCTTTAACGGGACCCTAGAAGCTGATGACCATAACATCACATGACAGGCATCACATGACCAGGGCCTCCGCCATCATCATTGTTGGGAACGTACTGAAAGTCCCAATCCCCCCAACTCCCTATTAATTTCTGCGAACAATCTGTATATGATTACATACATATTAGGTTTCTTCTTCCGCCTTCCATCAGAAGCCAGCATTCTTGCCTTCCCCACCAAAGATCAAAAAGACTGAAAACCAATTGATAACTAATAAAGTCAAAAATATTCTTCATGCATCTGTCAAGCTATTCTTCCTGCAATACTAGTACGTGACCAAACTACAAAGACATCCATTTTATCAAAGAATCGGTATTCTGAATTCTGATCAGTTGCAGTCAAAAAGCTGCTTCTATCTTTAATGGCCTAAAAAGACATACAAAGACTGACGCCAAAACTATTCTCCAGCATTGGAAAAGTGAGTGTTTGAAAGAAACAGAAGATTATTCTTTCTCACACTGTTAATATGACACTCTTTTGATCACCTATAACTGCTAAACACCTAAAGTTGTTTAACAACACCACAATCTATTTTGAAGTAATGCTAAAGCTTAAGTATTTGATTCCATACTACATTTAAAAACGAACACTACCCTTAGAAAAAAAAAAAAAAAAACTCTGTTTTTGCATATTTTGTTCTCAATTCTTAATTTCCACCAATCTTCAGCAGGCGGACAAACTTTGCTAAAGCTTGAGATTCCATGAAACATCTACAAACAAGCAAAAATCAAATTGCGTGTGTCATAAACTGTCACACCCCGCGCCCGGGTGTAACACGCCGCGTATTAGACTCATCCAATACGCAAGGCTAGAAAATTATCAAAGCAATTCTAAATCATAGACATCATAAAATATTAAAATACTCCAATTAATATAAAAATCCTCTAAATATAAAATTTTAACATCCATGAAGTCATCAAACTTCCTTAACTGAAATAAATAACACTAAATATGAAATAAACTACTGTCTTTGGCTCACCAACTAAACAATCTTTCAATAAAAATAAATAAACTTCTATTGCAAAGCTAAATATCTTGCTTGCCTAATCCGAACTTAAATCACCTGCAAAATAAATAACATAAGTGGGGTGAGCAACCAACACGCTCAGTAAGCAATTCCGTTCCTTTCTTACCAGTTTGGGCAGTTACATATATACATATATATAATTATAATACATGCATTCATTTCATCACACACAATTCATAATCACAAGTAATACTAATAATACGTAATACATAATAAAGTCGTGGCATATTAAACAAATCTTGGTTCATCACATACATGCTTGTTCATACATACATAGGCTCAAATTTTTCAACGTAGGAACCAGTCGTACTAAATATCTAGCCTAACTTTTTCCCAGTTAGGAGGGTCATAAACATGCGTGCATGGCCTGACTACTCACCGTCAGGTAGGTATATCGAGAACTAGTTCTCTCTGGTGTACAAAGAATAATCAGAACCAAATGAGAACATGTCATGCATTCACACGTCACGCATAGACATGCATATACATATAAATAATCGAACTGCCACGATATAAGAAAGAACTTTCGCACATATTACATACCCATTCTGAATTTCATATTACGAAAATATTCATGAAATGAATAAATATATACAAATAATAAATTTTTCAAAATATGAGAAAGGGTAGGAACCACTTACCTCGAAGTCCAAATCCACTCGTACTAATTCAAATAATCTTGATCCCAAGAATAGTCACCACCTAATTACCATCAAAGGAAAATAAAAATTCCACCTTAATAATTATATCTATAAAATAATAAAACTTATAGACCTATTTTGCGAATAGTTCTAAAATCCCAAAATACTACTAGAACGTATTTAGTTTTATTTAACTACTTAATAAGAAAAATAATATATATTAATTAACCCATAACCTATGATTGACTTAAGAAAGTATATAATAAATAGACAATTAGCTTAATTAAACTAACCCAAAGAATTCAATTCAATTAGACAATGGCCACCAATTGTTACCCATACTCCCTGCCAAATTACAAAGAAACAAAGCCTTCCATTGTCCTTTCATCGGAGCCCACAATTGGTCGATTGCTTAACCACCCATACGGACGACAATGATCTTCCTGTTCCAAAATTCTAATATGCATAAGATTGTTACTGTTCTTTCTTTTGGCCCACCTTGGTCCACGACTTTCCAATGGATTCAAGAAGTCAAGACTTCCTGTTTCTTCCTAAGGCCGTGACCAGGCCACGGCTTTGATATCCGGTTTTTTTTTTTTTTTTTTTTTTTTTGTCTATGGCCTTCCCTGCACGCAAAATCCCTTCTTTCACCAAAATTCAAGGGCCAGCAAATTCGTTCCATTGACATAATCTTCCATTGAAATACCATACTATATCCAACTAACGAGACAATGAAAGGGCATAAATATATATATTTCCAGCAAACACCAACATCGGAATACATAACTTCATCAACCTTCAATATTCTCTAATTAAAATTCTAAATAGTATATAAAGATTAATCCCTCTAAAATAGTAAGAAAACCTCAATCCCAAACACTTTACAAACTAAACATTCCAACTAAACCAATTATTGAAATTTAAAATCAAAAACTAAACTCACCTTGATCATTATAGGGATCGTGAAAATATTCTAAGGCCTCTGGATCTATAAAATCTTGGCTTCCCTCTTGATTTTGACCTTGAAGAATATAGAGAGTCAATTTGTGAAAAATAGGTAAATAAACGTCGTTTTCTTCTGTTGAATAGAAACGACTTCTTTATATTTATTTATTTATTTTGTTAGGGCTCCTTTATATTACTCCAAAACTCTAAAAAGGCCCTAAAATATATTTTTCTTATTTTACACTTAAGCCCATGACATTGGGCGCGGGTATTTCATAAACTATTTACAATATAGAGAATCCAGAATCGTAAAGTAAGGCAGTGCGATACATTTTTCCCTTGGTCGAAATTTTCGATGGATCATGCCGATGTTGACCATAGGTAACTGTCTCCACAATTGATTGAAGCAAATCTACGACTACTTCCTCGAGCTCGAGAAGTAGAGAGAGGATAAAAGCAAGGATGTAAAGAAATGAGTAAGCTACATGATCACGAAGAAATCAGACTAAACAAAATTTGATAAATCGAACGCTCAAATTAATTGTCCACGGTCCACCTGTGTTTTAATATAATTTTGTACTATGATTCAATTTAGTTTCCTCATTAAGCAACTACTTCACCCTTGCTGCTTTAAATTATAATAATCTTTCCATTTTTAATTACAAATATAATTTCACTTCCATTCCATAATCCATTGATAATGAAATAATAACTCCCATGTAAATAATTTTTTTAAAGAATCTGAATATTAGCTCAGAGTTCTTGCATTTCGTGAAATTTAATGTAGAAACTTAACGTAAAGGGCCGAAGTAGTGAATAAACGGCCCCAAGAGACCGCCTCATCCTAGACAGAAATAATATTGGGCTCCAAACCGCTAGAGGATAGCGGGTTTAGGCCGTTTGGTGTGAGTGGACCTGGGCGTGGTTTAGGTTTCTGTTGATCTCGTTGGTTGTAGCATTTTGGGAACCTAGCCCAGCAAAATACCCATCAAGGTGTTTCGGTCCATGATCATATGGTGGACGGGACTAATTCAGTATTTTGCACCTCAAAAAATAGAATTTTGTGAATTACACGTTGAGGAATTGAATGTACAAATTTGTTGCCTTTTAAAAATATTGGATGAACAATTTGTTCACATGTTCGCTCATTCTGTTCAACCAATCAACCGAAACCCAGTACTTATATTACTACAACAAATGTAGAAGAAAGGAAGCAAATGGAGTAACTGTACAGGTTTTTAATCTGAAAGAGATGAGCTGAATGTTCGAGCCCAAAACAAGATAGGCCGAAAAAGAGAGGGATGTGTTGGTCTTAAGTGTGTGTAACGCCAAACTTAACACATGATACCATGAGAGTGTAAATAGTGCCATTTTGACCCTGAATCTGTGTTGAGCGGCAGAGATATCTAATGAGTGAACAGCAGAAAAGATGCCAATCATGTTCATGTCCATGATAATTTCGAATTTCTCCTGTATGGTATTGTAGAGAGTTGGGTAGGTGATCTATTTTGTGATTTTACAACCCATACTACGTATCTCATTTTGTTGATCCAAGTGTCTCATTTTAAGAATGACTTGTACAAGTAATTAATTCCCTACATATATTGGTGTAAATATGATCAAGATCGAATTCAATATCTTCAAAAACAAAGAAATGAATAGCTTACTTAATGGCATTAGTCTCAAATGTCTTGAAGCCAGGGGGATCAGCTGATATGCAGCAGAAAGACGTTTACTTCTACCTTTCTCTAGGTGATAAAAGTCACTGTCAAGGCAAAATCCTAGTTTTGGTGGGGGGAAGAAGAAGTACCTGACTTGTACAACCATAACTTTAAATATAATACTGCAACTGAAAATAAGGAGTCAGTTCAGAAATATTACTTCAGGTTACACTTCAGTATATAAACATTACTATCGTTTAATTTGTTTGTGCGACTTGTAATCCATCTTTCCGTGGGTGCATTACAATCAATTTCATCTCATTTCACTGTCGCGCAGGCCTTCCTTAAGTAGGAATGTTTATGTCATTAGCAAATTTGACTTCTAAAACCAAGCCTCTCATTTTCCAAATCGAACTCCATGTAAAAATTTTGTTGATGATAATTGCCCAATATGATGGACGGTCCAAATAATCCGAATGTTTCACTAGGCAAAAGCGCCAAACAAAACACTCCCGGCCTCGCTTCAAGATTATCCGACATTGGAAAAGCCATTTTTGCTCCACCCAAGAGATAAAAGTTTAATTCAGGAAAATTAACTGATTTTACTCCTGACACGTTGTAGCATAGTCCTAAACCAACCTGGCTCTCTACTTCAGGAGCCCGACGGTAGTGCTGCATTTGCTTTTCGAACTCTTTCGCCACTAATTCATATATCTCACTGTCCATGTTTGTGAAAGTGGTGCCGGAGTCGACAATCGTCCCACCTACACCAGAAGGTCCTGGCACCAGAAATCTAGTTGGAACTTTAACATCTACCCTGCCAACACTGATTCTCTTGACAGTTAAGTAATAAAAGGATTTATATCCATCCGGTGCCTTTCTAAATGGGGTGTAGCTGAGTTTGGATTGTCCAATGCTGCCATCATTTTCCCCAGCCGCAACCATAATAAGTTCACTAGTTTTTTGCGTGTTTTCAAACTTGTGAGACACAAGGCAATAAGAAAACTTCTTGAGTCCCATCTGAAGCGGGAGGGACGCTGGTTCACGCCCAAAGCCTGCCATCCCAGTGGCTATCCCGGTTGATTGAGTGGAGCAGCCAACCATGAAATTCTTGACATTTTTTTTAGAGAAGTGAAGGGTTTCTGATAATAATACACCTGAAGTTGATCCACTCCCGTATGCAATAGAATAAGCGCAATTATCGGTACAAGTTTGGGACTCGTTGCAATATTTGCAGAAGGGTTCAATATCAGATCCCAGAATTCGACCGCACGTTGGGCCACCGCAGCGTATATTCTTTGCAGAAGTGGATAATCTTGGTTTGAAAGTCGATAATTTTCGAGGGTCAATGCCTTGGGAGTGGCAGTCGCTGCATTTGTAGTTGTTTGTGCATGGGAACCATGTTTCGCTGCTGCCAGTGTCAAGGATGAAGGTTAGTGTCTGTGGGGGTGTACCAAAGCTGAGAGACATATGGTATTCTCCAGCACTACTAGCCAAAACATCTGCTTCGGTGGGGGAAGTGTTGTTCCTTCTGCAACGTTTGAGATACTGGGCTCGAATGCGTGATGCGGCGGCAAGGTGGTTGACTCTTTGCCATGGTTCTAATTTCTGAGAGTTTGAGGTGAAAGGCGGGAGAAGAGTAATGGTGCTGATGATCTTGGACAGTGAGGAGGAAGGAAAA
This sequence comes from Mitragyna speciosa, assembly GCA_024721245.1. Taxonomy (NCBI): domain Eukaryota; kingdom Viridiplantae; phylum Streptophyta; class Magnoliopsida; order Gentianales; family Rubiaceae; genus Mitragyna; species Mitragyna speciosa. The sequence continues at coordinate 21,389 of JAMWEH010000485.1, read as the reverse complement.
CTAAGAAGCATAATCAAGAAAAGAAAGAAAGAGAAGAGAAATGGTATAACCATCTGCGCCATTGATCAGGTGGGAATCCTGATTCCTGATTGAGGAACCAGTACGTACTTCATTCTTATAGGTGATTTTGCTGGAATGCTGATCGAGTCTTTGGTCTTCCATGAGCTTGTTGTGTCAAAGAAAGTCGTGAAAATGAGGCTGCAAAGGAGGGAATTATCATGTATCTGATATTCCGCAACGTTAATTTTTCGTACGGCTTCGAGGTAAATCCATGTGTTTTAATTTGGTCATTCGGGATTAGGAAATTTTGGAGTTTGGACTAAGCAGAGATCGGGGAAATAAAAAGGGTGTGATGGCGGCAATGACGAACATGTAACTGTTGGTCTTGTTCCATGAATGAAACGAAACTGTACCTCCTTTAATTTTGTAAAATTTGGTAGTTCTAAAATTCCAAGATTTTAGTATCATCCTAAAATCTTTTGTAGTCAAGCATTTCTTACCCAGTCGTGATTAAAAATCTAAAAGTTCCCATTTGGCTATTTCGTTGATCATCGCAACCTAATTTTCGAAAGGGAACTGCATTTGCCTGATAAACAATATGAGCTCCATCTGGATGATTGTTTTTTGAAGTATTTTTTAAGAAGTATTACTGTAGTAACTTTAAAAATTTTTCTCGATAAATGTGTTTATGAAATAAAAAATTACTTAAAAAACGTGCTCAAAATTTTTAAAAAATATATTTTTAAAAAATACAAACAAACAAACGCAGCCATGATTTTTAATAGGACTCCCTAGTGATAGGTTTGTTTCTTGTGGAAAATAAATGGCCAAAAGGGAATTTACTCTATTACTTTTACCGCGCAGGTACTGTTATCTGTTTGACCAAATAATAAATAAATAGCCAAGAAAAGCATCGCTAGTATTATGTTGCCAGGTACCAACCAAAAATTAGTAGGCATGTCTGAGGCCTCTTTTTCTAATTCCTGGATCAGATATACTTTCAAGCCCGATACATCTTAGGAGCTCCTTCTTTCGTAGGCCCATGAAACAGAATTGCTCCGACTTTCATTCCTTCGCGGCCCAAGGTTTCCAAATCAAACCAATCCTCCAAATAATAAACTACAACTACTCCACTCCATTACAAGGAGAAAATAGAAAAGAGAGAGAATTCATTTATGGCATCAGATTTTACTAAATGTAAAGCCTTGTGTGATGTCTGCGCATCAGTGCAATTGAAACAAAAAATACCCATAATAAAGCACCTTGATTCGTGCTCAAGTCTCATCAAATGATTAGTTCAATTAGAATTGAATTTAAAGTGCCATTAATTTGGCACTGGTACTCTATAATACTCTGTGATGTTTATACTATTTAATAGGGTTATACATATTTCTCGCTTATCAGATATGATCAGATGAATACACATGGCACAAAGTGATGTAATATAAATGTAATATCAAAAGGTATAACAGAAAACTCCAATCCAATTAATTTTGATAGCTTTATGAATAAATATCAATACAAATATTGGTTATCTGATTTATTTTCCTTTAAATTCTAAACCTCCATGTCATTTGCTTCACTAGTTTTCATTTATTTATTTATTTTGGGAGTAAACTGGGGGTTGTCTATCACGTGCGACCCCCTTGACATTGAGACAGCAGCACCAGCTGAACATTACCTTCATTAATGCAATTAACATCAAATGTCAAAATCCAAACTGAAGGAGCCATGTTCCGGCTCAGCATTAACAGCCAGTAATACACTATCATCTTTCTCAAGTTTACTCATTATGAGTGAGTATTTCGTACACTGCGATTGTCATGTGACCTATCACGTGATATATTAAAATTAATCACATATTACTAAATAATATAAGATATGATCAACTATCACTATATAATAATAAATTATTAATTTTAATATATCACGTAACAATATACGTGGTGCATTTTATACTTTTTCTACTTACTATATTACTCCACTACTAATTTTGACCCAAAAAAAAAAATATTACTCCACTACTAATAAAGTGACTTGCTTTTTTCCCCTTCAATTCTCAAAATTTTGAACACATCAATCAATCAGACTCCATACATCATGCAAAATTGCAATGATAACTTTGTCAGCATAAACATCGAATCATAGCCCCCATCAAGTTACGTTTCCAGCCTCACAAAACCATACCTTTTGGCCTTCCATCGTCGCAGAGCGTTTCTTTTTTGGTCAAAGACCTACTGACCAAGTTGCCGAATACGAATTCAATTAACGGGCAAGTAGCGGTGGCAACTTGCCGAAAGAACATGGACGGACATGCAAGAAAGAACGTTGCTGTATTGATATGATGTTGTTAATATTCTGAATGATTGTACATTTCTTCTTCAATCGCTGAATAAAAAGATTGGAGTCCAGAGCTCCACAAAAGTGGTGTTAAACTTAAAGTAGTAGCAAGTAGTAGTATGGTGTATCAAATTGCAGTTGTTACAACTTGCAAGTCACACATACTAATGTTTATTATCTCCACAAAACACCATCAAAATAATAGAGTGGAAGGCGCCAAAATGAATGATTCACACGTGAGATACAAGGTGTATAATTAAGAAGACAGAATCATCTTTCGTTGACTGAGACTTATAGCTTAACAGTAACCATGTCCTGTAATCAACTATACATAGATTATTGGACACCGGATTTATATCATTTCCATGTATAAATTGCATTACGGATCCAAGGAAGTCGATTACAAGGCAAATTCTGTTTTGCTTCCTAACCACCATAAACAAAGACAAGTTTATTAACGTTAACTTTTAATAAGTTTTAGTTTAAAAGTGATTTATCCCCTTTTATTTTTTTGTACTAAAATTAGTTTCTTTTCCTCACCTCCAAAACATATGAAGTCATCCCTACGGTGGTAATTCGTTCTACAGTGCTAATTGAGGATATCAGCGGTGGTTGCGTCTCGTTATGTACTCTTTATCTTAATAAATCATTTAATGCTTTTAAACTAATTTCTTTGTTTTGAACTTTTGCATGTGAATCACCTGAATTATTATTTTTGAAAAACTTGTATCATACAAGGAATTTTAAAATTTAAAGTGGTTGAAAAAATAAAAGAAAATAAAGAGAATTTTAACCGTTTGTAGTATAGAGATTGTCTTTAAGATGACAATTTATGATATGACCGAAAAACACTCACAAACTTAACATGAAAATAATGGGATTAGATTAAAGTTTGTACCAGAATGAAGTCAAACTTGGCTGACACCGCCAAAAAAAAAAAAAAAAACCCGAGTTCGAGTCAAAACCTGATTGACTCATTTGACTTGAAAAAAAAAAGTTAGTTTGGGATTAGAATTGAGTTGATCGATTTGACTAAAAATGGGTCAAATGAATTTAAAAAAAAGATTGTTCGGATTAAACGGGTCAACTCGCTGACGAGTTGTGTTTGAGTTAGATATATTAACCTGTTTTGAATTGATGGGTTGAGTTCGAGTTAATAAATTTTCTATTATATCTGGGACTTAACTTGACCTGCCAACCCGTTACTCGACTAACTCGATTGCAGCCCTAATTTGTCCTAATTATTTTCAGTGGTAAACATGGAGTTTATGTTAAGGACATTGGTACCATATTTTCCCGTGTGGAGGATCAGTTCAAAGAAATATTCTTCCTTTTCTCCTTAATTTGTACAAGGCGTTTCAATATATTACAGTAAAAACCACCTACTTAGTTATGACGTCTTGTTAAAAAACATGATGCCCAATAATTATCTAAAAGTTTCACATTGCAACCAGACCGAATTATAAACAACGTAAAGATTTCTAGGATTTAATTTTTACCTTGAGAATTACAAAATTTTTACATCCCAAATGTTTCTTTTTTTTTTTTTTTGGAAAGGATACGTTCCTCATGTCTAATGGCCAATAATATATCTCAATGTAATTTTTTTTTTTTAACTTTCTAAGTACATGTCCTTGACAACGACAGGTAAGTACTCTCAAACACGAAGAATAAAATAATTGGAAATTATTAAATGGAATGTATGGAAATCGGAGTTCCAACTTCCAATAACAACACTTGGTAGTTGGTTCCAAATGGGCCAGAGTTTGTACAATTTAAAATAAAGCCCCTCACTCAACAACAGGGATTTTCGTCCCAATTCTCTACAGTGCGTGAGCCTGTCAGAGTATAAAAGTGGCATAACACCGTCAATCAACTACGATCCACCTCCTTTCTCATTCTCGGACTCCACTCCCCCACACTCATTCGGCAAAATCATTCTTGAGAGAGAGATATCAAGAAGCAGGTATGGAAGAAGAGAAAGGATCAAGGTTCAAGAGAATTTGTGTCTACTGCGGGAGTAGTTCAGGCAAGAAAGCTAGCTATCAAGAGGCTGCTGTTGAGTTGGGAAAAGAACTGGTAAGTAATGTTGCATATTAGCACATACACTGCACCCCATCCTCCAATATGTTCTTATCTGAGACTCTGGGTTTATACAAATCCTTTTTAGGTTCATCTAAGTTTTTTTTTTTTTTTCCTTCCTTTTGGTTTCATTTTGGGTCAGCAAACGCATATCACACACAACCATGAAAAACCCAATTATCAGTTTCAAATTCTTGATTCAGGGTTCTAATATTTATCATCTTTGTTTTTAGAGCAAATTGGTTGATTACTTATCACCTTGGTTCATTTTTCTACCAAAATGTCACGACTTTTTTGTTTTTTTGGGTTCTTGTTCTTTTCCTTTATTCTTTTTGCGTTTTCACTCTTTTTTCATCTTCAACAAACGCACTCCGAAAGTGGGCAAATGATTCATGAAAAAATGCACGGTGGGAAGGTTTAGGGTTTATGTTTTCTTTTTGGCATGAGAGAGAGAGAGAGAGAGAGAGAAGCGGTGGACAGATTGCTAGCTGTAACCTTTCTGTCAGTTGAGCAGCCATCTTGCATGATCTGAGTTTTGTGAAGTAGTGATATTGATTATTGAGCTAAAAAAAATTCCTGCCTTTCATTATGGAGCCAAACGTGCCATCCTGGTATCATGACTCCTTTAAGCGTGGTTCTGTTCTTGGGCAACTCCACCACTGCTCTCCCTTACCTACACCCTCCATGATTTTAGTTCATGGACTGCATAGTAAAATATACTACCACAAGTATGTTAAGTACTATACTTTTTACATACGTGTATTTGAGGAAAAAAAATTATGCATGCACATCATTTGAGTAGCTTAGTAGGGTGGGGATCTTGAACTATTTTAGGCCTCCATCTTGTTGCCTTGATTCTTTTTTTTTTTTTTTTTTGTCTTTTATCATCTTGTTGCCATGATTTAAAGTTACTCTTGTAAGAAAAACAATTTTTTCACAAGCACATGATCACGAATGTGCAAAATGTGATAATGTGTGTTTGTGACACGTTTTAACTAGTTTGTGTTTTTCAATGTGGTTTTAATTGAAGGTGGACAGAAGGATTGATTTGGTCTATGGAGGTGGAAGCGTGGGCCTGATGGGTCTTGTTTCTCAGGCAGTTCATGATGGCGGGCGCCATGTCCTAGGGTACGCCTTCCCCGTCCCCCCTTCGCCTCGCTCCCTATTATCTCTATCTCTCTCTTCCTCTAAAAGATAGTAAAAGCTTTCTTGTTTGAATGTCAAGTAAAGATGAAGTTTTCCAAAAGACAGTCATCATTTTCCCGTCATAATTCTCATCTTTCTTTGGTTCCGTGTAATGGGTTCTTTTTAGGCTCGGTTTTTATGTTTTTCCCTTTTAAAACCATGCAAAAATCCCAGTTCTCTAGGAAATTAATAATAATGTTGCTACCCAAAGGCGGACCTCATGGGATCAAATGCTGCTATCAGAGGAAAAGTATACAATACACCACGTGGCAATGCACGTGGTGTACTAGAACCAATAATTTATCGCCATGTGACAATAGTGGGTCATACCTTGTATTATTTGGCGATATGTGATTGGTTCTAGTGCACCACGTGGCACGCCACGTGACGCGTATGGTGCACGCAATACTCACTCGCTATCAGATAATTTTGTCCCTCTGCATTTCCTTTCAGCTCTCTTGTAATAACAAAAAGTTCACTTGTTTTTGAGTCAGTCTTTTGTTTGCCAAAGAATGAGGTCAGTACTATTAGTACTAACATACAGTAAAAGGTACTCCAATCTAATCTGTTTAACAGTTTCTTGAAGCAACTTTACCTAGTGGAGAAATTTATTAGCGCTTTTGGGCAGTTACAATCAGTAAAGTGAAGTGATCCCATCTTTTGGTCTGTACAATGCCAGTCCGCTGCCAATAGAATTTCCAGTAAGAAGACAAAGTATGGAAAAAGACCTTGTTCAATTTGTGAAACCTTTTAGGCACTGATTCAAGCGTTTCCCAATTTGATTACTACTCACTACAAAAAAGGGGACAACTTCACATGAACAGTCGGAGTTAGGACTTCACAAAAGGTTTCTGCTGCCTATAGGCTATACATATAGCCAATAAATGAGTCATGTTCACTGGCTGATTGATGCAAATAGTTCTAAAATTTACCTATGGACTTCTTCATGATTTATCGAAGCATTGTCCAAATAACACTTCTGTAAAAAGGTTGTCTAATGAACGTAATGTTGCTTTCTATTGCAGAGTCATCCCAAGGACCCTCATGCCAAGAGAGGTATGATGAGAGATTTTAAATAAAAATTTCTTGGCAAGCTTGGCTTAAGATTTATGTCCTATGATATTGCCAACCATGTATTGTTTTCGTTACAAGTAGAAATCTTTGCAAGTATTGCCTCCAATTATTCTTTCAATTATGATGTGTGTAATTGTTCTAATTTTTGGTACTTGAAATTTTAAATAAAAATTTCTTGGCAAGCTTGGCTTAAGATTTATTTCCTATGATATTGCCAACCATGTATTGTTTTCGTTACAAGTAGAAATCTTTGCAAGTATTGCATCCAATTATTCTTTCAATTATGATGTGTGTAATTGTTCTAATTTTTGGTACTTGGCATGAAATGTACAACAGATAACTGGTGAAACAATTGGAGAAGTGAGAGCCGTATCCGATATGCATCAGAGGAAGGCTGAGATGGCCCGGCAGGCTGATGCTTTCATTGCCCTCCCTGGTACATCTGCTGTAATTTCTTTTGTCTAGTTGACACTATCGGAAGTTGGAACATGTATTATGACAGAAGATGGTAGAACTTTTAAGTGGATTGACATTTGAAATTTGTCAATAATAGGTGGCTATGGTACACTTGAGGAACTGCTTGAAGTCATCACATGGGCTCAGCTTGGCATCCACCGTAAACCTGTAAGCAACTTCCCTTTTTTTCTATTTATTAGGTCAGGCTAAGTCATTGTATCGTAAATATTGATTTGAGGCAAACATCTTTAGTATTAAAGGTTCTTTTGTGTGCATGCTTAACGGCATATAACGGGTCTGAACACGGTAGCTTTGCAATGAAATCTTGAGATTTTATGACCAATATTCATGCAATGTGAAATAATTGACTTCTTTTGGAAAATATTGCTATAATCATAATGTTGAAAGCAAATTCTTTTGACAAATCATTCTTAAGCATAAAAGAAGCTCAATGTTTCAAAAGAAAATGTTGACATTTATTTAACTTTCTGTAATCAGCATTAAAATATCTGGCCATCTTAACTAGTAATGTTTTACACTTTTTACATTGGCATTGAAACTCAAAATCAATGTACCGAAAGAGAGGTTTGAAAAATTCCACAGCCTGACATGGCATGTTTTAATGTTTCTCCACACGTCATTCTCATAGTCTTTTTTTGTGATTCAATCCTTTTTGAGTTCTGTATACTCAAAAGGCATGTTTGTGGGATTCTGGTCAATGATCCTTATCAAATGAAATGCAACAAGAAAGGTATCAATGCATGTGGTACTTGTTTCCGGTTCACATGGAAAGATATATAGATTTTTCATTTTAAATTATGGTCACGTAGAAGATGATTCAGATTTCATTGGAGGATTTCCTTTTGAATGGGAGGAAAATTATAGAATAATTAACAGTGGAAATGCTAGTCAACATTGGGTTTTCTACTATGCTTTCATGGGCTAGCAAAGTATTAATATATTCGTGAACTGCTAACCTAATTTCCATTTGATAAATAAAATGCAGGTGGGGCTCCTGAATGTTGATGGTTACTATAATTCCTTGTTGTCTTTTATTGATAAGGCCGTTGATGAAGGCTTTATCTCTCCTACAGCACGTCGCATAATCGTGTCTGCTCCAACAGCCAAAGAGTTGGTCAGAGAACTCGAGGTAGCATTATTATATTACTTAAGTTAAATTTTATGGATGTATGGATATTGTCAGTAGTATAAAATAGCTGTAAAAGAACTAACAACAAACCATCCGAAAGTACACATCTCAGTCTAGTTTTTGAGATGCAGATTTTCTCAAGTCTTGACTTGGAGGGCCAGATACATGTAATTGTCTAAACAGCAGTCCCTTTTGGCTTTTGGTTCATGATTCACGATTATGATCCACATGAAAAATTGAATGAATTTGTTCCTAAATGTCATCCATGACCGCCAGTGTGACTTGGTAACTTCAGACAGTGGGGTCTTATAAAGTGAAAGTTCCCTTTATTTTGTTCACTTTGATGTCGGCTGGCTTTTAGAATATTAGTATTAAGTTGCCATTGTATGTAGTAATTATAAAGATAAGATTGACCGAGCAAGAATACTTTTTATTCTATATAAGCTGTACTAATTCTTGATTACCTTTGATCCTCAGGAATATGTTCCAGAGTATGATGAAATCACATCAAAACTGACCTGGGAAGAGGTGGATAGACTTAATAATTACGTACCGGACTCTGGAGTTCCTATATAGAGCAAGTAGGAGCCATGGAAGATTTAATCGTTTATGGTTTAGCATTTTGGGTATATATCAAAAGATGACGAAAATATAGTAGTAGTACGTGTATGGTGGTTAATGCCGTAGATTTCAGACGGGGTACAGTGAACATTCTGTTTTTTGGGGCCTGATATGCCTTTACTTACAAGGATCAAATGTTTGATACACCGTCCCTTGTCTATTTTTGTGGATCCATTAAGGAATCCATTGTCCAAGATTTCTAGGCCTTAAATCATCATGATGTATCTTTTTATATATGTTCTTGAAATGCCTAATGGTGAGTAATGCGCAGACAGTTTCTTCAACATTTCACTAATTACTTCCATATAAGAAATTGAAAGTGGGCTTTAGGACAGGATAAAGTTCCTAATTTGTTTTGGGTGTCCGAACCCTCGGTAGTTTTAGGGGACAATGATCGTTATCGGTATCAGAGGTGAGATCAGGTGTTTTTAGCAAGTATTGGATGCTCTATTAAACTGGAAGTCTTCAATGGATGAACAAATGGCTATTAACATTGACAAAAACGACAACATTAAAGAGAAAAATAGAATTTTTAAAACTCTAACCATACATGGGATGGCATCTACCCGAATATACCTTATCAAATCATTAAGTTGAAAGCATACAACTCATATAAGCTATTGTAGAATAATTGACCATGATGCTTCATGCTTCGTGATGGAACAGTTTATGTTTTTTTTCTTCGTCAATCCTTCTTGAAATTAAAATATTGCAATAGGGAATAGGAAACAACCCAAAAGTTCAAGTTCTAATAACTAATAATACACTAATCTTATTATGATTACGAAGTATTATCCAGCTTCAACACTGGGGGCAAGTTTTAAATCTGACTTGTGAGCCGCATGCTCTCCCTCCCTATCTGTATTGGTATCTTTTAGATTTTTTGTGATTTACCAAGAGATTCAGGAAATCCATCCTTTAGGTGCAAATCAAAATTTGGTCAACTAATCCAAGGATCATAATCGAGTCATTGTTAATACGAAAAGTTAATATAAAATATGCTCTGTTGTACAGAGTTAGATCAAGAAAAAGCCTAGTGTGGACAAAGCTTGTAGCTTGTGAGGATAAAAAACGTGTTATGAGATTCTGCATCTCAGGTTGAAAAAGAAAAGACATCTACGATTGCTCCATTGATTCTGATGACTTTGTTTTTTTCTCTTATTGGACATTTTTGGGAAAAATTTTGTACAATTGTGTTTGGCATAGAAAATTTTTTGGTCAAAAAAATTAAAAAATTTTTTGGTCTAACTTTTTTCAACAAATTTTCCTACCAAATTTTTTCTTTTGAAATTTCAAATGAACTTTAGAGATTTTTTGTAATTATTCACAAAAACAAGCATGTTTATGTTCAAAATTTGTTTAGAAAAACTGAAAAAATTGCGAGTAACAAAATGAGATCCATTTTCGATAGGTTTTGAAAGCGGACGACGAAACGGACGTCTGCTTTTTTCAAACCACTATTATGTCACATAAAAAAAATTTTACATCTAAACACTTTTTCACATTTTTTCAAAAAGTCAACAAAAAATAATCTAAACAAATTTTTCAAATAATTTTTCAAAAACACTCCAAATAATATTATCCAAACGGAGCCACAATTTTATCAATCCATACTAAAAATCAAAGCTCTTTGTGAATTGGTACGGGGCTTTATTTTTCGTCTTAGACCGATGACCAATTCAGATCCCGCTTCTACCGTGGAAAATTTTGAAGCTAGACAATAGAAAAAGTTTGTGCATTTTAGTGTTTAAAATTGCTCAGATAAAAGTTAATCCAAAATGAAATGATTAGTTCGAGATTTTGTCAAAATTACCCATTTCTTCAATTTGATAGTTTGTTTAATTAGGGATGGTAATGACGGCTTGCATTGATATCCATAACGTATTATATGCATACATAATAGTGTATTAATATTTGCTAAGCAATATTACACAATAAATTAGTTAAAGCTTGGAATTAATTCTCAATAATCATTACCATCCCCCACTTTTTTTAATCCATTTTCTTAGGTACTCAAAGCCTTTTACTCCCAAGTCTAAGCATTAGACTTTATTTCGCTATTTTGTGGAAGAGGCAAGTTGATGAAACACGTCTTTAACTTTATTCCGTTGAAACTTGAAGGTTACTTCCTTAACTTTTGACATTATTGTTGCATGCTTATCGTAAATTTGTTCACATGATTTTCACATAGACAATTTTTACTTCAAATTATAATTTTTTTTTTTTTTTTTAACAAAACGACGGAATTGGACACCCGTTGTCCGTTGAGGCACCGTGGGATGCTATGCAGGGCCGGGAGAGTGTGTTTTTGGACGGTGATAGCCCGGGTTGTGTTTGATTGAGATTGGATCAAATCCTTTTGGGCTTCAGCCCGTCTATGTTATGTACTAATCTGCAAGGGTACTGTACTCTAGCCATAAAGTCGTTACCGCCGGTAATCGTAACGCTTTTTTTTTTTAAGCCAAAAAACCCCATTATTATTGACTACTTCGTGTCCCATTTTCGTGTCCCATTTAAAGGAATTGCAAGCATAGACCTAAAACAAAACCACCACTTCCCCCACCCCCAACCCCCCGGCCCACGCGGGGGCTGGCAGCCAAAAATAAATAAATAAACAAAAACCCACCCCGCCCCGAAATAAAGAGGAGCAAAACATGCGGCAAGAAGCCCTGAACTAATACGCAAAAATCTTTGCCAAAAATAAAAAGATGGGATGCATTACACTCTTGAAAAACTTGAACATAATCTAATTAAGTGATAAAAAAAATTTAGTCATCAAAAGACATTCTCTTCTAAGTCATTCTGATCACAACAATGGTAGCCCGCTTCTTCCAAGAAAATGTTCAAAAGTCAACGATTGGGATGTAACTACACAAAACTGTCTACAATCTCTGTGAATGACCAATATCCCAACGGAGTCTTATAGGGGATCAAGCTGGCCTTAAATTGCTGCGAAGTACTCTTTGCTGAGCTTGGGATCTGGCTTCATGGACTTCTCCCCAGGCTTCCATCCAGCTGGGCATACTTCATCCGGGTTCTCCTGAACATATTGCAATGCCTAAAAAGAACAATCAAGAAAATGTTTAGTACAAAATTCTGAGTCTTTTAAAGGTTGATAAGTGAATGCATAACCCCCAACCAAGCAAGGTATGTTTTGTTTAACATACAGTACAACTACAATATATAAACCCCAAGCTAACTAAATTCTGCTAAATGTCATGAGGGAGACAGAAGCATTAATGTCGATACATAGTGTAAAAGATTACCTGCAGTGTTCTCAATGTTTCATCAACGCTTCTGCCAATTGCAAGATTGTTAATGGTGGAGTGTTGAATAACTCCTTCCTTATCAATAATAAAAAGCCCTCTCAATGCAATTCCCTGAAATTGCACGAGCAACAAGAATGTTACCATGAGGCTAAATAACATGTTGCTAGTTGCCACAATGTAAATTACTAGCATAATGTAATGAGTCAAAAGGCAAGCTATAAATATAAAAATAGTTCAATAGGAAGTTGAATAGGCAAATCTCTTTCTCTAATTCAGTATGAGATGTTCCTTCATTCCAAAATCTGGAAAACTTCATATGCCAACACATAATGATAAGTGTAGAACACAAGAATGTTCTTTCTACCGAAGCCTCTTTGTATCCTGCTCAAGATGTGTTCATAGATATATTAAGATATTATCCACGCTATCACTAAAACAAAAAATGATGGCATCTACCACTGACTGCCAGCTCATACAAATGATGGCATCAAAGAAACAAGCTGACCCCCTGAAGCTAACATGGTTTAAGGACATAATCATGCAGTCAAGCTTAGAGGCGTCATTTGTTTGTCTCTGGCCTCAATTATATTTAGGCCTGTGTTTTAGTAATTCAAAAATATCAAACTTCTGCAAGATAGGTAAGGCTTGCATCCAGTGCCCACTTAATTCTTAGGAGTGCCTGTTATGGTAATCTGGATGAAGAATCAGCCAAAAAACTTGATATACGCACCTGATCTGGGATCAATACATTATATGCCTTCGAGATTGACTTGGTGATATCAGAAATTAATGGATAATTCAGATCACCTAAACCACCAGATTTTCTGTCCGTCTGGACCCATGCAAGATGCGAGAACTACAGGAAAAATCCAATAAACTCGTCACGGTATTCAAGAATATAACATCTGCGCTGCTAGAACCAAAAGGTCAGATGATCATGCCATTCAGCCTTCAAGCAGAACCAAATCATGTAAGAAACAAAAATCTGAAAACACCACAACATAGTGCCAGTACAGAACGAGTTGACACGAGTACTGAATCACAGACACAGAGAAAACTAGGCAAAACTTGTAAATTGTCACCAAGGATTGACACTCTCTCATCATGCATCTGATGTGGATATGCATCGACTTGCACACTTCTCAGACTCGTAATAATTCAATCAGATATACAAGACTAGAAGCACTAACAAAAGTCTTACAATCCAATTTTAGAAGTACAAACACACACATGGCAAAGTTTCAATAAAGCAGAATGGAAGCAAAGTTCATATTATCACACATAAATTACATGATTGTACTTACAGAATGTGCTTCTTATTCAGGGCTTCTAGACATAAAAATCTTCATGCAGATGGTGGAAGGAACACTTACCACACTGTCCACTGAAACACCAAGAACTTCTGTGTTCAACTTCTGAAATTCTTGGTAACGGTCACTGAAAGCAGTGATTTCTACAAAACCAAAAAGAAACGAAAAGAGCATATAGCCAATACAGTCAACAGCTTGAATTGAAATCATAGCTAATACATATTTAGCATGTTGTATTTATGATCAGCAAATGCTAAAAATAGCATATATCTCCCGCCTATTGTTAGACTCACCAGTTGGGCAAACAAATGTGAAGTCCAGTGGATAGAAAAAAAGGATTACATATTTCTTCCCAATATATTCGGAAAGTTTAACCTGCAAGAGTAATTTATCAAAGATTGATTAACTACAAGTGCAAAGGTCAAAACCATGTCATTATTTGCACATGCGGAATGAGCAACTGTCAATTGTATGGTAACATAAACTGCACTGCCTTTACTATTATTTTCAAATCAAACTGTGATGTATTTGCAGTAAAAGGCTATGAGTGCAAGTAAAAATTATTCAGATAAGGAAGTACAAGTGATTTGAAGAATTCCTGGCCACACAAAGAAGAACCTATTTTGAAGGCTGTTCTATCATGTATTTCACCTTAATAAATTCCTGATCAAAAACAGCCTCTGCCTCAAAATCTGGTGCTTGATTTCCAACCAGTGGAAGCTCACTCTGCGACAAAAAAGTTACACATCAAAACAATATTGACGGGCTCTAAATTTCGGTAATAAGTTAAGGTGCTGTTGCAAGTATCAGTATTCGGGTACACAGATCAATGAACAGAAAATGATTGAAAAGAAGATAAGAATGTGAAACATCGGCCAATTCTGTTTTCCCTAGGAAGAAAAATTGACAACAAAAATTATCATGATATTCTGTAACCATCGACGGGATGTTCTTTTTTCCCCGTGTAAGAAGCTAAATTTGGAAGGACTGTTTCCTTATCATATCAAAAGAAGTATATTGGACAGGAAAAAAATCTACTTTGGAGCTTTTCTATTTTATAGGGTAGTGCTTGCTGCTTCAGTTTCTGCTCTTCAAAATAGACAATAGATGGACATAGAATTGTTGACCAACAGAGCAAAATGTCTTGGTGACAAATTCACCCAGTAGCGCATCAAGAAACTACGCTAAAGCAGTTGAGAGCAACAAATCCACATATGAAACCGTCACAAAGACACTCCATATTTTTTGTTCTTATTATTTTCTCCAAACAAATGTGATTCTGCATTCACCGCAAGGAATTCATTTTACCAAAAAATAAAAAATAAAGAGCTATGAGAAGATAACAAGCATCTGATGCAAATAAAATGTGCAATAAAAAATATAAACAACCAAAACTGATAGTACCTAAATGGTACTGAATATATACACCCCAAAGTAAATTACTTTTCAGCAGAAGGAATGACCAAAAAAAAAAAGAAAAACTAAAAAACCCTTCAACCCACAAACAAAAATTGCATTTTTTGACGAGCCCAACCGAGACAATATAGCAAAAACTGAAGCTGAACCATCTAAAACTTACTGCTCGGACAACGAAGCTACGCCCTTTGGTGGCAGAAGAGCGGGAGGAGAAGGAACGGGTGAAATGGGATAAGGAGGAGAATGACTTGCTGAGAGAGGAAGGAATGGATACGGTTTGAGAGGATAAAGAAGATTTGGGGGAAATGGAAATGGCAGGCCGCCTTGTGGGGTTTGGGGATGTCTGATGATGATGAAAGCAGGGCAGTTGAAGCTGCTGAGCAGGCCATTGAAATGTATGGAAAATGATAAAAGAATCAGGAAGGAAGCTTTTTGAGATGGCTCCCTCTCAAGTACTGATAGAAGGTTGTGGAGTACTGGATTTTGGAGCAGTGCGGGAAGGGGACTAGGGACTGAGGAGGGATGACTGATGAGGAGCGGATGTGGCTGACTGAGCTGCGGATAAATAGATGGTGGGCCATCTGTCGTTTTTTCCGTTTAGGACATGCCAGGAAACTGTAAGCCTTTTTTTTCCTCCTTTTTTTCAACTCCCTTTTTTTACTGGTTTTTAATCTTTTCTAATTTGGTTTTAATAGAGCATTCCAATACATGAGTAATTATTATATGTTTCATTATTATGCCACTTTTTCATGAATCAATGCTTTTTTGTTTTTTGAGAAATCATGAATCAATACTTTGTGTTTGGCTTTTGAAACTAGACAGGGGTGTTTTGTTTAGGAGAATCATAGATTAGATGACTGATGCCTATTATTAATATTTAAAAATTAACTATTACTATTCTTCAATCGGAATAAAAGTGATTAATTGAGATCTCTATGATTTTTTCAAAAATACTATTATAACAAATTCATTAACTTTTTTCGATTAAGGGTGGAAACCTGAAATTAAAAAAATGACTTTTTTTTTAGGTTATCATTTGCATAAAACTCAAATTAAAGCATAAATTTGTATAAAATTGAAGAAGCCCCTTAAGAGGTTTTCTTTAAAAAAATACAAAATAAGAAATCTTAACTATATGTGTGTGTGTGCATATACACATACTAAAAAAATGATTTAAAATTTTTAAAATTTATTTGAAAAATCATTCCTTGTCATTGCAGACCAAACAATTAGTTTTATAATGACATCCATTCCATTACTAAACAAAATATGTTGAGAGAAATTTTCAAAATTCATACCCATGGTAGGATTAATGATATTCATAATGATAGTAATTGAGACTTTTGAACCAAACTAATAGTAAATTTAATGGTTATATTGAAGAATGTCACTACTTAACATGAGTTGAAACAAAGTTAATTGTAGTTTTCCGGAACCAGGAGTAAGACACTTACAAACAAGCATGATAAGCCTTAGGGTTAGCTCTTGGAACTCTTCTTAGCATTTAGTCAAAATTATAGTTTACCCCCTAACATTTTATTCTACTCATTTTATCCTCAATTTCAGTATACTCCATTCGTGTAACATTTGAAACATTTTGATTTGATAAAAATGCAGCCTTGTTGCAACGGTTAAAATTTCATGATGAATTCCTCAAAAAAAAAAAAATTCATGATGAAAATGCCCCTTTATATGCTTTATAAGAAAACAGCCCCCCACAAGTTAGAAAGCCAATTGCTACAGGTTCGTCAGCTTTGAAACCCAATAGCTTCAAATTTTGAGCTCTAGCAACACCAAGAAAGTCCGACTTTCATATTTTGTTTGCCTAATTTGTTATTTGTATTGATCACTTAGTCAACATTTTCAAATCACACAATCATCACAAAATTTATGTAGTATTGAACAAATTATACGTTGAACATATTTGAACTAATTATTACGATGATTATAAAAACTTTATGTTCACCATATAAGAGATTGGTAAATAAAACTATTTATTATGACGATTATGCTATCCTTCTAACAGTAATTATGCACAGAGATAGAAGAAGCATGCACAAAAGATACGCATTAAACAAAATTAGGCATCCTTGTTGGTATTTGCTTAGTGTTTAATGGGTCGAAGCATTTGAATTTTCTCCTTAAAAGAAAAACAAAAAGAGAAAATTTTTCAAATTTCCTAGGTACAATCATAAAATCGTTAAAAGTAATTAGTATTTATGTAAACATTATTTCTTACAGATTTATCAATAAAAACCAAAAATTTAATATATTTATATTAATTTTCTATAATAATTACACCCAAAACTAGAAAAAGACATTTATAAAATAAACATCAAACTAAATTAAGAAATTTTGTTGGTACTCGCTTAGAGCATCCAAAATGGAGTATAATGAAGGGTGTAATACCCTCTATTACACATATATATTAAACCCACTACCATTGTGAGAGTTTCATCCATATTATACGTATCACATCCACTACACGCGTAATGAAAGTAGAAGAGGTGGAAAGTGGGTCTTCCCACTCAATCATTTATCCAATTCCATTTATTTCTCTTACTGTATTTATTTTCTTCAATCTCCTACTCCATCACTTCTTCTATTTTACTGCATCGTTTCTCTAGCTCTACCTTATTTTCTTCAATCTCTTATCTAATCTTGTAAAGTCCCAATATTTTTTCTTTATAGATGAGGATTTTAATAGTTCTAAAAAAATTTATAGAAAATTCATCCTCTACACAAAATCAAAACCACCAAAATTACCCAAATTATTTTTGAGGTTTAGGGAAAAAATATACTATTGAAAGCAAAAAATTAATAATAATATTTTTAAAAAAATAAAAAAATTAGAAAGCGTGTACTTCAATTAAAGCCCATAAATTATTTTTCACAAATAATGAAATTATTTTTAACAAAATTTTATTTATTTACGAGATATATATTGTGAATTATTAAATTAAATATGTAATTGTGGGTCAATTTTATTATACTGTATATGGTATAATTCATTAATAACTGATGGTATAATGGAAGCGGTTTTAGTAGATTTATGATGTGACATATGGATTACACTCTGCAGAGTATAATCCGTTGTGGATGCCCTTAGTGTGATGTGGATTGAAGCTCCCTACTTGGTTTCCCTCCACAAAAAAAAAAAAAAAAAAAAAAAAGAGAGAGTAAAACGTTCCTGGGTACAATCATAATAACAAAAAGTACGAGGACCATATCCACAACATTCACGTTGAGGACTCCTTTTTCTCTACTTCCCTCCACATCTATCCGAACCCAAACTTCCCTCCCTTCCCTCCTTTCTTCTATTTTCTCATGATATTACCTAAATATGTATACCCCCATCCCCCACGACTCACACTTTCCTCCTCATTCTCACACACTACACGCACTAAAACTACCCGCCACCTTCCCAGACCAAGTTTCCAGACGCGCATCTAATCAATTATACCACCTGGAAATGTCTTCAATTTTTGCTATTTATTAATTGGACAAAAGAAAAAAAAGTAAATAATAACTGTAATATGTCTACGAGTCAAGCTCCGTCAAGAGGGGTGGCAAACGGCGGACGCCAGATTCCACTGCCGATCAAGCGACATCTACCTTTCTCATCTATGAAGCTGCCTTTCGTTCCTCCCGAGGGTTACCACCTCTTCTCCAACCCAGCTGGCTCTCCCTCCGCCGCGGCCGATGTAGTACGGATTCACGACGCCGAAGCTATCGCTGTCAAATCTCCCGTGAGTTCCGTTCTAAGCACATGTAGTAGATTTAGTTGTTTAATAAAACCGGTATTTGGGTTTTCATTGATACTTTCTGGTTGGATGCTAAAACCTCACATTCTTGCTCCCCGTATGTATTTCCACCGTCCCACAAAAAAAAAAAAAAAAAGGAGATTGAATACTATCTAGGATTATAATGAGTATGAATTGCTGTATTTTTCTAGATAATTTTCTGTACAATGCGATTGTAGGTTGAAGATTTTGACTGTGTAGACTTGTTTAATCAAGCAGCCCTGTCTATTTTACAATCTGTATCAGCACTAGGGATGAGAAATTAAAAAAAATCAAGAGTTGAGAAACCATCATTCCTGTAGCGAAATGAGAAATTATACTGCTGAAGTTGTAAAGTTGTTGGATAAAATCTTCTTGAATACAGCTCAAGGTTTCCAGCTATTGAATTGGATAAGAAAATAGGTAGCTTCCTAATTGTTGTCATTTAATAGTCTTCTTTGTCACGCAATTGTTTACACTAAAGCATATACTGTCACTAGTCTTTTTGATTATTACAATAACCTTGATCACGAATGTCATTTTAGTTGAGGTTTTATACTGAGTTTTCATTAATATTTCTTTTTTATTTTTCTTTAATCTTGATTGAAGATTCTGTTATCCATCTCATGTAATTGCTAATGTTTCCTCAGCCAATAAAACGGAAGACCGGAACAGCTTATCATGAAGTTTCATCTGCAGACTGGGCTGCTAGTCCTGGGAATGCCTGCATGGTTAGTAGCCCCGTCTGTGCTCCTGTTTCTGCCAAGGAAGTAAGTATGTATAGTAGATCAAAGGTCAGAAAAGGGGACATGTATGGGCTGCCAATCCCTTTGTCCAATGCCGGTGAGATTTGTTTCCCAGAAATGCGTTATTGATTCCACTGGGAAAAGAGTTTGATTCTTAAGTTTGATTGCTTTAACATGGTTTATACTGAAGTATTTCACTTTTATGCAACGTTGGGATCAACTGAAAGTAGTTAGTAAGCATGTCTGTTAGTTTTGTACCAACTCAAATCTGTTGAAAAATGCATATGATTAGTGACAGGATAACTCTGTATAATTGTAGGTGCTCCTGTTCCTCTTACTCCCTCAGGCACCTGCCGCTATGACAGCTCTTTGGGTACGTTTCTCTTTGTGTCAAATGAAACGGCATAGTACAAAAGCCAGTAGCATGAGACATTTGACATTGTGGTTGACTTTCAGGTCTTCTAACAAAAAAATTCATCAACTTGACAAAGCAGGCAGAGGATGGCATTCTTGATCTGAATAAGGCAGCTGAAACATTGGAGGTGAATTATCTCTGTGATCATTATATGTCTTATATGTAGTCTGATTCTAACTAAGATCCTGGTGTTACAGGTGCAAAAAAGACGGATATATGACATAACAAATGTTCTTGAAGGAATTGGTCTAATAGAAAAGAAGCTGAAAAACAGAATCTGCTGGAAGTAATGTTTTTCCCCTTTTACTCAGACATGGGACATTTTGGCATTCTCTTTTTTCTGCCTCATCAGATTGAAGTTTAGCAAGCAATACGAAGCTTTCACAACTGACATGGGAATTCCTAAATTGACTCGTTAGGGGCCTTGATGCATCAACTCCAGATGAAGTGGAAAATAATGCTTCTATGTTACAGGTATTACAACCTACTAAACTACAACACATTTTGCATTTTCCTTCTTTTGATAAGTTTATGGAAGACATCATTTGCCTTGAGTTGCCTCTTGCCTTAAGTATCAGTATTTATTGTCGATATCGTCAGAAACAAATTTACCTGGACATTGATCTTTAATCAGATTGCAGTTCATAATCCTTGTCTGCAGGCAGAAGTTGAGAATCTTTCCATGGAAGAAAAAAGATTAGATGATCGCATCAGGTTGTGTAGTTTGTTATCTTTTTAAGCAAACTGTGCTTCTGAAGGCTGTCATATCATGCTGACGCTTAGGATTGTTACAGAGAGATGCAAGAAAGATTGAGGAATTTGAGTGAAGATGAAAATAATCAGAAGTAATTTGTCCTCCTACTCTTGATTACATTTCTTGAACCTAGTTTGCAAAATTTCTTTCATGACTAACACCTGTTTTCAACTCTTTAACTGTTATAGATGGCTTTTTGTGACTGAAGAGGATATCAAGAGCTTACCTTGCTTTCAGGTACTCTTTTTTTTTTTTTTTTTTTTCTCTTCCGTTGTGTGGCAACGTCCCATCAATGCATTTGTAAGAAAAATAAAACAGAAATACTTTCCTACTTTTATGCTGCAAATTAATATGCTTAAGTTTCTCCATGGAAGTAATAATTCATCATTTGTATGGCAGAATGAAACTCTTATAGCCATTAAAGCTCCACATGGTACCACTTTAGAAGTCTCAGATCCTGATGAGGTAAAACCTGGAAGAGAACTTCATGTTAGGCTCTAATGTACATGTTTTATACTTCAAGTAACTTCATTGTGTGTATACAGGTTGTTGATTATCCACAAAGGAGGTACAGTATAATCCTCAGAAGCACAATGGGGCCCATTGATGTCCATCTTGTTGGGTAATTTTTTTGACTTTCCCAAATTCTTAAGATGAATGTTCTTCTCAGTTTTGGTTAAGATTTTGATCTTGCAATTTTTACCACTTTCAGCCAATTTGAGGAGAAATTTGAGGATGTAAATGGTGGTGAGGTATCAATGAGGTATCCACCAGCTTCAAGTTCAGGTT